>OY757318.1:61312671-61559841 GCA_963583905.1 Stenurella melanura | reverse complement strand
GTCAAAATGTGTCTTATGTTCTGAACACCCATACTTATCTTAAAAATAAATGTTTAAACGTCGTGTCATCCAACTAACTAATTATTATTTTATTACTATTACCTCTAAGGGTTTCTTAGAGGGTTTAATGATTATCGATAGTCTGTGCTGTAAAATTTATTACGCTTGTGTTAGTGCTTAAGAAACTGGACAATGACTATTATTTGTGGTGTTTGTGAAGTGTCAGTATCAAGGAAACAACCCAGTATTTCGTGTGCTGGTAGGTGCAGAGGACAATTTCGTACTGCATGTGTTTACGCTGGACCTGCTGATCTTTGCAGCCTCTTAAAAATGTTCCTGGCCTTTCCTGGATATATCCCGAATGCACCACCGACTGTTTAACAATCAACGAATTTTAGCTAAATGATATTATGGACAATAAAATTGCGTTAGCTGTATCCAGTCTAACTTCAGAATTTAATTCATTTAAAGAAGAATTCTTAAAAATTGCAACTGAAACTTGTCCTGTTAACTCCATCAGCACCTCATCGACGAAAATCACCGAACCAGTTTAGTATTCGGATCTCTTAAAAAATAAAACTACGCTAGTTATTATTATCAAGCCAAAGAATCTTGAACAAGGAACCTCTCAGACTAAAGTCGATATTCTACAAAATGTTAATCCTGTACACAAAAACCTACAAAACTCGAAAATCAAGGAAATAGAAAATGAATATAGATCGGATTTAAAAATAAAGAAGAAAATGCGAAATTAAAAAATATGGAAGAAATCCTTTCAGGTGACTATAAGGTTACATGGCGTCAACCCTAGAATTCACATTGTTGGCATTACCGAAAAATTCAGTGAGGAAGAACATACCAATTACATTATTAAAATGAACAGTAACCTTATCAACCCTAATTGTAATCTCATCAAGTTATTCCCAACTAAGAAAAATGTAAATGTGTTGCAGGCTGTGCTCCAGGTGGATAAAATTTCTTACGAAAATGTAATGAAAGCTGGTAATCTATTTATCGGCTATGATAATTGTAGAGTATTTGATGCAGTTGATACATGCAAATGTTTTAACTGTAATGAGTTTCATCACTGGTCCAAATTCTGTAAAAATAAGGTCTCCTGTCCTCGGTGCGGAGAAAGTCATTCAGTCAAACAGTACCTATAAACATTTATTATCAAAATGTTAGAAGCATCAAAAACAAAACTTTTGAATTTTTCAACTCGGTAGCCGCTTGTACATTCCCTATCATTGCATTAACCGAAACATGGCTTGATTCCTCAGTGTTTGACAATGAGTTATTCGACCACACTTATAATATTTTTCGGGAGGATAGAAATTTTACTGCTGTCAATAAGTTTAGAGGTGGAGGAGTTTTACTCGCGATTGATTCCAACTTACATGCAGAAAAGTTAAATTTACGTTTTTGTAATTTCCTTTCTATTAAGAACATTGATATTGTAGCTGCCAAGCTTACAATTAATCGACAATCATTTTATCTTTTTGTACTGTGTATTCCTCCTGAGTCTAGTATTAATGTTTATGAAACTCTATTTGAAACAATTTCCTCCTTGAATTATATCCAAGACAGTAAATACGCTTATATTAGGTGACTTTAATTTGCGTTTGTACTCTCTTCATGTCTCGAATAGTGTTAAATGTCGTAAGTATCAACACATCAATTTTCTAAACCTTCAAAACTTGCATCAATACATCTCTGTTTTTAATAATAGCAATAGACTTTTAGACTTGGTTATATGTAAGGCACATTGCATTGTGGAAAAATCAAATGAATTATTGCTTTCAGAAGATATACATCATCCTGCTCTTATTGTTAACTTCGAAACTCAGTTTGTGAACCTAAATGTCAAATTTCCAATAAAATCTACTAATTCTTTGAACTATCGAAAGGCAAATTTTTCTCTTCTGTATGAACGAATAACTACTGCACATTAACTGGCCGTTCTTAAATGACTATGATGATGTTAAAATCCGTGTTGACTTATTTTATAAGAAATTAACTAAAGTTTTTAATGAGAACATTCCCAAGTTCAAAACTCCAAAAATAAAAGACAGTTTCTCCCTTGGTTTAACGGTGAAATTATAAAAATATAAAGCTAAAGCATAAGAAATTGATATTATTTAAACACCATGGTAATAATGAATCGCTAACATAATTTCATAGACTTAGATCACAAATCAAGTCGGATATTAAAATTGCATTTCAAATGTATACAAATCGAATTGAAAATAATATCACATCTGAACCTAATAAATTTTGGGCTTACATCAATGGAAAAAAGGGAAAACTAGCATACCTAAATACATGACTTATAACAATGGACCTCTGGAGACCCCTAATGATATCGTCGATGCATTTGCTAACTTTTTCGAGCAATCTTACTCCCTTAACATCTCGGAAGCCCCATTAACCAAGTCTAATAATCTTTCGTTTGGCTGTTTGGACATTAAACGCTATTCTGAGGCTGAAGTTTGCATGGCGTTAAAAATAATTAAACCTAAACATACTCCGGCCTCAGATGGAATTCCAGCATTTCTACTGAAAGACTGTGCCAGCATTTTTGCATATCTTCTCTGTATAATTTTTAATGTATGTCTCAGGAAATGCTATTCTCCTGATATTTGGAAATACTCCAAAGTGTGCCCTGTGTATAAAAAAGGTGTAAGAAATGATGTTACCAATTATAGACCGATGACAATCATATGTAACTTTGGTAAAGCTTTCGAAATCCTACTGCTTGATAACATGTATGCACATGTTCAACTTAAAATATGTACACAACAACGCGGGTTTTATGGAAGGTCGCTCCACCTTAACGAACCTAATGTCCGCTACTTAGTACATTGCTGAATCAATTGATTCTCACATACAGGTAGACTCCGTCTATGCTGACATTTCTAAGGCGTTTGACAGACTGAACCATAGGAAACTTCTCTGTAAACTTGACAAATTCAGATAAAGTTCCATTCGTATCTTATAATGGATATAAATCTGTTGAATACCGAGCCATGTCAGGAGTACCCCAGGGATCAATACTTGAACCCCTTTTCTTTAATATTTTTATTAACGACATCAGTGATGACTTAGACGTGTATTTCTTAAAATCTGCCGATGACGTCAAGTTGTTGCGTAGGATTAATGATTTTAATGACTGCGAGAAACTTCAAAACAACTTAACTAAGTTATCGGCTTGGTGCGATGAAAATGATCTTCACCTTAATGTTGGCAAGTGCAATGTTATGAGTTATACAACCAAGGAGTTCCCAATTATATATAATTATAATGTTAATGGCGACGTGCTGAACAGACCATCTACGTTCAAGGATCTAGGTGTAACTTTTGATAATAAATTAACCTTCACTAACCATATTGATGTTGTAATTTCGCTTGCATACAGAATGTTAGGCTTCATTTTGCGTAACAGCCATGATTTTAATGATGCGAAAACCTTAAAGATGCTTTATTTTGCTTTCTCTCGATCTAAGCTGGAGCATACTTCACTGGCAATCTAGGTATAACGCTCATAATCAATTGGAAAATATTCAGCGTCGCTTCCTGAAATTTTTAAACCGGAAAACTGAAGGTACATATCCACCAATTGGAGCTTCTCAAATCAATAACTTGAAAAATTTGACAAATAACTAAATAAAACACATTACTATGTTTTCTACCACTATGTATTTATAAAAATTGCGACTGCAGTTTCGACTTACAAAGCCATTGTCAAGCAGTAAATCAAAAATGACTGATTTACAATTATACTGAAATGTTATATACCGGGTGAGTCACGAATTGCGCTCGCCCCGATATTTCCTAAAATAATTGGAATAGAAAATTGAAATTTGGAGGCCTTATTACACGACTAAAATGCCATATTTTCAATAAAAAATCAAGTTTGGTGCACATCCGGTTTGGCCGGAAATGCCCACGACTTTCGATTTTTAAATGGAATACCCTATATATTTTTACATTTTTGGAATCTAGAGGAAATTTTGAATACAATACATCCATTTTGGTCACTTTTTGATAAACATTAAAAATTTTAATAAAAAATCTATTTCTGAATCCAGAGTGCTGTGGTGCCCAAAATATATTTTAGTTTGTGTGCTACGTTACTATAAAAATAAAAAGAGCAATATGCTTGCATTACTTAATGCTCTAGAGGCGTTTAAAATTTTTAAATGTGATTTTTACCCACTAACTCGGTTTTTTTAAATGGGAATTTAATCGTTCACCAACATTTTTAAATACCTCATTTTCATACGAATCTAATGATACCAAAATTTTGAAAATCCGCTCAGAAATATTTGTGATTTCAGCCAAAATACAATGCAACCAAGCTTTTAGAAACATGCGGCTAATAGATAATAGATTAGTGGGCTTTGGAAACTAAAATGGCACATTTCTGTGTAAATCTGGTAACCTAATAACATTGGAAAAATCATAGTAGCCATTGAATGTAATAAAACAATATCAGCTGTCAGACAGACAGGACCGTACTTAAAATTGTGCCGTGAGTTACAATCTAATTAATTTAATGTGTGGTTGATAAATAAATAGTTATTTGTTACAGTGATAATGATAAATAAAAAAAAAATATTCTGTTTTGCTTGTGTTAAGATAGGAATAATATTTTATATATTGGTGGAGCATTGACGAATTTTATTAGTCTAAATTACAATTATACCAAATATTCTTTTGTTGTTCAGTTTCGCCAATAATAATTTAATATACCTATCGAATTATTATTGTTGCCCAGCAAGGACCACGAGGAGGTACGAGCAATTCCTTTCCAAAAAACGTGGGTTCAGAGTTAAGGTTATCGATATTATTAAAATAGGTCAAAGAAATAAAGTAAATTTTTAAATTTATTAAATAAAGAAAATATTGAATTTATGTCAATAACCCGTAATCTAATTAACCCAGATTAAATAAATAAATAAAATTCTAGAAAACAAACAAATAATTGAAATAAATAAATTCAATTCTGGACAGCAAATAAATAACTATAAAATAAATAAATTCAGTTCTGAAAAAGAAACAAATGAATAATTATCAAATAAAATATGTATACATATAATATAATAAATAAAAATCACGTTATATTGCATTTGCGCGTATGTAAAACACTAATGAAGCGATAAATTCACAATGTACACTAAATCAAATCACATATAACATTTTATTTAAAACTAATCACTACACTCACTCAACACCACAACCACTTTCTAAATCGGTATCATCGTCGGTATCTGAATCTACAGATATTATTAAACGGTCTTGATTAGGGCTGATGCTTTTTCTAACTTAATAAATTAATCTTCAATTTTAATGACATGCTGAATACACTTTTTCCAATTACTTGGTGTTATTTCTCCCACGTTAGCTTTAATAAGGTCGACTACTTTGGCATCAAATTTGGGGAAGGTGTTATTTTTGCGAATACTTCTTTTCAGCTGACTCCATATTAGTTCTATCTAGTTCAAAATGCAAAAATATGGGGGTAACCGTAAAACTGTATGTCCTTGAGCTTTAGCCATGCTGTCAATCACATATTGTTTTGGGAAGTTTTGCTTCTTAACAATTTCCAAAAGATCTTTCTTCCTAAAATTTTCTTCAAATTCCAAATTATGTTTTCGGAGAAATTCTTGAATATCTTTTTTCTTTGTTCCCGTATTTGGTATTTTCTCAATTTGTCGCGAATGATACGAAGCATTGTCTAAAGCAATTACGCTGTTTTTTTCTATATTTGGTAGCAATGAAGTCTGAAATCATACTTCAAAAATATCCGCAGTCGTGTTTTGGTGATAATCAACGTTTGATTCTTCCATTTTTTTTTTCACTTAATTTGAGACCATTATGCACCCATCCATTTTCTGATCCACAATGTACAATTACTTATCGTTCCTTTATTTGCAGGCATATCAACTTTACATTTCTTTGAACCATCTATCCAGCCTTTTTGCACTGTATCATGGGTATCATACCAAGTTTCATCTAAATAATAAATAGATCGTTGTTCATTTCGGCATTTTTTTATATTTTCCAAATATTCATTACGCCACTGCACAATTCTGAAGCTTTCCATAATACCTGCCCTTTTATTAATAATCTTGAACCTAAATCCTATCTTTATTATCCAGCGCCGAGGTGTTGCTTGACTAACTGACACTGCACCATTTGTTTTCAGTTCCATATGTATTGATTCCACCGTTGGTACCTCATTTTCCATATACTTGCTATAAATTAAATCTCTTAACAATTTCACCATAGACGAATCTAATGCTCGTGCTGCTCCTTTATCCGATCTAACTTTTCGATTAGGTACCACATCCTTAATCATTCTATAGATAGACCGTTCTGAAATTTCTGTTAAGTAGGCCATTTTTTCCACGGCTCCTTTTACACCTTCACTTTCTTTTAATTTTTATAAACGTTTAAAACTACTTTTTTAGTATGTTCGCATAAATATTGTTTAGAACTTTTCTCTGTAATTTGCGAGCCATTGCCATTTCCCATATCTTCGTTAAATTCTCTGCTGGTGCTAGGTTGAGGATCTTCCCAAGGCCTGAACATTATCACAATATTATTTTACCACAGCCACTAAAAAACGGAAAACACTCGAATATTTCACCATCCGCCGGAATATTTTTACACAACTACATAAAATACGCTTAAGGTCAGGATCGAAATGTCAAAAAATGTATATGTGGTTGCCTAATAATCATTAAAATTCCGCCAAATCGACACTTAGTATTTCATAAATAACTTTTTTATAAGTAATTCAAACGAAGTTTTAAAGTGGGCAGTATTATAGCAGAAGTCGGCCAAATGCAACTGACGTGTTTGTTTCTTTTTTAAGTGCACGATAAATTCGAAATAAATTATTAAAATTGCCTAATTATCAGACGATACATTTGTAGCTATATTAGATAATCTGAGTTATTTAAATACACTTAATTAGGTCGAATTGATGCATATTACAATCATTATCTCTTATCTGTGTAAAAAATCGCATAAAATTGCTTTTGTACATTATAATGTATGAAACCAATTTTCAACACAAATCGATGAGTCATCCGAATAATTGTAAAGAATATTTAGAATAAGTTCATCATGTAACTAGAAGATGGCGCCAATAGCCTAATGAATGAAAAGAGGTAATGATTTTGATTTATGAATGAAATGAAAAGTGTGGCAAACTTAAATTTGTTAAATAAACTAAACAATGAAAGTTTTAAATGGTCAACAGTTTGCAACTGCATTCAAGCACTAAAATGGCACTATATCCCAAATATATAATATATACAATAAATTCTGTTAATTCTTGTCAAAAATTAGGTGAATTTTCAATGAATGTAAATATATAAATTATAGGTTCGAACCCTGAACACAGATAAATCCCCTGAATATGGTTCATGGCATTGGTGTTTTAATCAACTGTCCATAACTTTATCTCGTTTAAGCTTCCACAGAAAAGAGTATCTTTCAATAGTGTGACTGCTTCAGCGAGAGAAAACAACGTGTAACCTAAACCCTGAGGTTATGGGTTGAATCAGCTAGTTTTGGCAAATTTTTATTGTGTAAGAATGATTAACCCAATATACTTACTCAGATATTGGTTATGTTCTTTTTTTTAGATATATGCAAAAGCATGTTAATTTTTTTTTTTTAAATAGGATAATGATGCAATATATCTAGAGCTCAGGAAAGATTAAAGAACTAACAAGATAGGACAGTCAGACGGAGACGAAGACAGTTGTGTACTCCAATTTAAAGGGACACGACATCCAGATCCAGCGGAAACGGTTTCGGAATTTGTCGGTTACGCATTAAACGAATTTGACCAAACTTACTAAAAGATAAGTTAGCTCATTAAAATCGACAAGTGCTACATCACGTATAGATCTCGATGACAGCTGCGTGTGGCTGTTTTTCCTCATTTTATAGAAAAAATTAAGTTTTAAACCTATTCTTTCAATGTACAATTCAATCCTCACCAAATAGATACCTTATATATAAACATATAGAAATACTTCATGTGACATATATATTAATTACTAATCAACCTGTTTCTTAGTGACCTTGGCTAATGAGAGTCAGCTAAGTTCGGTCGTTCTATCAGGACAGTGTTGTCCAACTTTCATTATTGGCCTCTCTTACTAATGTTACCTTCTCCGTCTGATTGTCACATTGTGGCAACTGCGCTAGAACTCCAATTTAAATGACGAGGTTAATGGCGCCATTGCTAAAAGATAAAAGGTTTTCCGCCGGCTTGTTAATTCCCTAATCTTTGGCGAAAGTCCGGATTGGGCATTACCTTGTAAATCTGTAATAAATTCCGCAAGTCGAGAAATTGAAGTATTTCGAGATATTTTGTGAAAAAAGACAGGGGGACACCCCCGCATCCTCCATTTCTTTGTCTGCGACGCTTATACTGTCTACGGCGCTAATAATTATTAACAATTAAATATCAGAATAAAAAACCTACTAACCTAACCTAAAGAAATCACACGAAAGAATGAAAATATTTTAAACAGAATAAAAACCTCTAACCTAACATAAAGAAATCATAGAAAAGAATTAGTGAAAAAATATATTAATCGTTATAAAATTAAAGGAAAAAAAAATCAGCCGACGTAGGAGTTTGAACCCGGGATCTTCGAGTTTTAACTACGCGCTAGCCACTCGGCTAACGGTGAACGCTAGAACAAGGAATAGTCAGACAAATGATATCACGTTTTGCGCATGGTCGAGGCTCCGAACTTTTGGTCTGTGTTTTGGTGTACTAGACGCTTCTCACACACACACACTATACGTTCAAGGACATATTTACAACTGTTAGGTAGAA
Organism: Stenurella melanura; assembly: GCA_963583905.1. Taxonomy (NCBI): domain Eukaryota; kingdom Metazoa; phylum Arthropoda; class Insecta; order Coleoptera; family Cerambycidae; genus Stenurella; species Stenurella melanura. The sequence goes on along the minus strand of OY757318.1, from coordinate 61,550,972 downwards.
TAAAAATTAGATGAGGGACAGTTGCCAAATTTAAATACATATTGTCTTTGCCATTTTCAATAATTAAAACTTTGATGTGTTCCCATAATGTGGATAAAAGGTTCTTGCTGTTTAATTCAAAATTAATAATGTGGTTATAGGTATAACTTTTAAAATATTTCATTTTAAAATTTAAGAAATATCCCTATATGATGTTAGTTGTACATGGCATAAATTATGCACACCTACATTTTAGAATTTACTTAACCAGATACTAAATAGCTATATTTTACGACTATTTATGTAATTAGGTAATATTTATAATTATAATTTGTAACATATATTATATCTTACACTAAAGAAATTTTTGTACATGTGGCAACGCGGACATCATTCCCACAAATATTGAAACTTGCCAATAAAATAAGATAAGATACACACTGTGCCATCTAGGATTAACATAAGTACTAGCTTACGAGTTTTTGACATTTCGATCCTGTCCTTAAACAAAGAGCAATTTCACTTATCTGTTAAAGTATTATACATTCTAGGCACTCACAATCAAAATAAAATGTAAACACTGAACCACACAATGTATTATTGTATGAAGCACATAACCTATATATTCTAAAGATAACAACTCGTTGGAAATATCGCGGAAGACTGTGGTCCGTCTCTGCTTAATACCTGTGTCGTTCTGCTTGCCCTTTTACAGCATTATGTATGCGTGTAAAAAATTAAGTAAACAGTAGTGACCGTTAGATCGTAAAATATTTTAGGAGTGAGTGGCGTAATTTATTAGAAATTATAACTAATACTGGCGAGTTTCCCTTAATTTCTTATTTTAATCCATGCCCTGCTCTATCCTAGTGGTAATAGGCGGCAATTTTTTATCTGGCTTAGAAATATGAAGTTTGCTTTACCTACTGTGGCCATTTAACCGACAAAATAGCTAATGTTCTCTCTAAACACAATCTAAAAATAGCTTTTAAATCACAGAGTAAATTATCAAACATGTTATACAATGCAAAAGACCCAACACGTAAATTTAACAAATCTGGAGTTTATAAGTTAAAATGTAGAGTGTAATAGTATCTATATAGGGCAAAGCGGTAGAAATTTCAAAATACGGTATCAAGAACATCTTGGATCATATAGGTTACAGAAAACTGATTCATCTTTCGCGAACCACTGCCTCGAAAACAACCATTGTTTTCCAGAATTAGACGACACTGAAATTTTACATTTCTCAACAAAAGGCTTTAAATTAAACATTTTAGAATCTCTGGAAATTCATAAACACAATAATACCAAGGATTATAATTTGTTAAATGATCAATTAGATCTGATATATTCACCTTTATTTACAGCCGGCAGACCCATAATTGAATATTCATAATTAAGTTTACTATTGTCATCTACCTGCCTAAGCCCTTATTGTACCTATCTATCCAACCAAATTTATCTATATATATATATATATATATATATATATATATATATATATGTATAACATTTCTGTATAATTGTAAATCAGTCATTTTTAATTCACTGCTTGATAATGGCTTTGTAAGTCGAAACTGCAGTCGCAATTTTTATAAATACTTACATAGTGGTAGAAAACACAGTAGTGTGTTTTATTTAGTTATTTGTGCAAAATGATTAACTACCACAGAGTAACGGCTCCTTCAATCAATTTTTTGAAAAATTTGATATTACCAGTCTTTCCGAAAGGCGTGAGTCCTTTGCTTTGCGTTTTCTAGATAAAATTATGCATAATAAAATTGATTGTAGTGAAATATTAAGCCAGCTGAACTTTTATGTTCCACGGATTAATTCTCGTCATTCTCATAGTTTTTATTTAACCACTCCTGGATCTAACGTATTAAAGTTTTCTCCTCTGTTTAATATTTGTACTAGTTATGTAACTCATTACAGTGAATTGGACATATTTGCCTAGCAGCGAGAAATTTCATCTACTGTCGTGCAGTCTAACCGCCTTCACAATTTCTATTTGTACTTCTTAGTTAGGTTAGGTTAATTTAGTTTAGATTTCCATGCTATAAATAGTTTTGTACTGTTGGATGATGTATGATTAAATAAATAATAAATAAATAAATAGATAAATATACATACAATCTTACACTGAAAGGTCTGGACGACTCATCCACGTAAAACTAGGAAAGTAGAAGAATTCTTAGAAATAAAGCGAGTTGAGTGCCGAGACATGCAATCACCCCAGGGGTTAAATCTACTACTTGTTTTCAATACCGAAATCTTGTCAAAAATCTCGATCTAACGATTCCCCACGTGCCCAGTAGCCAGAAATGTAAAAATGGGGTGGTTTTGGGGATTTGGCGGTGGTTAGTGGAGGGTAGGGGAGAAATGTATGTTGCTATCGTGGTATCAAGGGGGAGGGTAGTTTCAACCCCGGGGGTTGATAATATGTTGAATGGTCAAAGTCATAACAGCCTATCCGAAAAACCTGATCCGACAAGTCACCGCATGTCTAGAACGGAAACAACTAGAAAAGGGGGTGGTTTTTCGCGTTTAGGGATAGATCCTGAGGGGTGGGAGGCCTAAAAATATCACCATCGTGTCCAGCGCCCTCAAAAACGGGGGAGTACCCAGGTCTCGTTCTGGTCACAGAACTTTTGATGTTTTCGGCTTTTCTTGCAACTTTTTCAAGAACTACTATGAAAGACCTGTACGAGCTGCGCAATACCCAGAAAGCAGCGAATTTTTTGCACCTGTTTCTGTTTTACCTCAGTATCTCCTAAAGTATGCCTTTCGCAGAAGATGTTATTAATCCTTTCTTAAAGTAGATTAAATTTGCTATAATTCAAGCCGAAATAGAGTTCCGTACCTCCAAAACTTTCTGAGATACAGCTCTTCAAAAATGGGCAATTGTGTCCAAAAAGTGAAAAAAATTTCGTTTTGGTCATGTATCTTGCCAAATATCGATAAAAGCACTTATTCCACGAGGAAAGTAGGTAATGATTTTGAGGTAAATTTATTTACCAAAAATCCGTTATATATGACTTTCCTCATGGGATGAGTACTTTTCCCGATATTTGGCAAGATACTTACATGACCAAAACGAAATTTTTTCACTTTTTGGAGACAATTGCTCATTTTTGTATCTTGGAAAGTTCTGGACGTACGGAACACTATTGGGGCTTAAATTATAAAAAATGTAATCTACTTGAAGAAAGGAATAAGAGCTTTTACTGTGGGATGCATACTTTCGGAGATATTGAGCAAAAACCGAAACAAGTGCAAACATTTCGTTGTTTTTTGGGAATTGCGCAGCTCGTACAGATCTTTCGAAGCTGCAAACTTGGTTTCTTACTGTTGACATAGGTTATAATAAGATATTAAAGAATTAGAACTATATGACCTCTTGGTAGGTCGAACCATCTTTGTGTATAAAGTGACTGGCGTATAGACTTTTTGTGATATATTTATTTTTATTTTTTTAAACCAATATCATATTCTTTTTCAGCATGAAATTTTCTGTAATTTGATAACACCCAATTTTTTAATGATTTTTAAAAAAAAATTTAAGATGGCGGCCAAAAAACGCATTTTATATACTCAGATTTTTCTAGATTTTAGTATGTCAAAAACATACCAACAACGAACTAAAAAATTCAAACCCCGTCTTTGTGGTAATTAGTTCCACCTATCACCTATTCTTTGCATATATCTACTGTACTATTATTTACCTTTAAAGCTTAAAATTTGAAAAAGTTTTTTTTTATATCGATTGTAATAAAATTTGGACCGGAGAAATAAGTATATCTGATTTAGAACTATGAATCCTTTCGTATCTTGTCTAGGAAGCCAGGGATCGACCTAATGCATTTTACTCCTAAATTTTGACAAATTAATTTTTGAAACTTCTAGTGGCATTTCTAAATTCCTTGAACAATTTCCTGAAAAAGGTATTCTTGTTTGATATCAATAAAGCTACTAGTTTTCGAGAAAAATTGATTTTACTGGTAAAAGATAAAGACTAACATCTTCCTATTTGGAAGAAAAGAACTCTACTAGGAAAATGTTGTTGATGAAAAAACTTGGAAGCCAAACTATTATCCACAGCTAGAGTTTGTACATAAAATACATGTTGACATGTTTACCAGTTGACAAATGTATTATGTCAATTAACCACTATTACATACCGAAGTACTTACAATTAAATCTTCAGTTTATTCTCTTAAATTAATAAATTTATATTTTCGTAAGAAATAATGTTCTTTTTCATTTAATTATTTATCATTCGTAAAATTTGACATTTATTCAATAGTTTTCGAAAACGGGTCTCTTTATTATCTTTTTTTTAGGACACCATTCAAGGAATTTAGAAATACCACTGTAGGGGTACAAAGTATTAGGGGAAGCCAGGGGTGAACCATCTGTTCAGATACTTCTGAATCCAAGATACTGTCCAAATGTTATTACAATATATAAAGTACTTTCCAAGTTATCGGTAAGAAACCTTTTCACAATTTAATCTTTAAGAGTGAATAGCTCCGAAAGGGGACGCTCTAGGGCAAAAAAAATTATATGTACTTTTATTATTAATTTAACACAAAATTTACTCTCCCGAAGTATTGCTCCAAAATCGCATCTTTGAATATCGTTTTTAGCAGAAATTCCGGAATAAATATTTCTATAGATTTACTACGTGCTCATCCCCGACCCTTCAAGCTTAACAGGATTGCTGGCCTGGATATTTCAACGTAGCAAGATTTTTTCCGCATTAAAAACAAAATTCAGATTACCTCTTAATTTGATTAAATTTCATTATAATGTATACAAAAACCGTTTTAAATCTGTTCCACCTCCGTAATTTTAGGTATAGTACCTGTACATCTTTGTAAAACAAAATTCAGGCCTTGATAAGCAATTTGCTTGTGCCTCACAGCCGTGGTATTTTTTTTCCTTTCCGCCAGTGGTTACAATGAATAATTATTAAAATTTCCCTATGCTTCGAATTGGATGAACATATGTTAGTGGGAAATGTACCGTAAATTTAAAAAATAAAGGCCGATTATCAATTGTTCCGGAAAATGTAATCAAAATTTTCATTTAAAATATAATGATGTTTGCTTTATGCCCGCAAAGTATAAAAAAATACAAAGGCTTAATATGGTTGTGATAGCTGTAATTTAGTGCATGATTTACTTTAGGGTAAAAAAAAATATTTTCTTGCTTCAGAGATCAAATAACCTCCGAAATAATAAATTAAAAAATAAATTGAATTGTGTGGAACTGAGAGGCAGCCTCAGGCCACTGGCAAATTAGGCGGCCTTCCGATTGAAATTCTCAGTGCAACTCTTTATAATAAGTATTTCTCTTTGTCCCATCATTTTTTACAATATTTCGAATTTAAATTCACTGTCGTAGTTGGGCTTATATTTTTGACGTTTGGTGGTGACCACATTAATAGCGAGAACGAAAAGTTATGGCATGAGTTAATATCAGTTACAGGAAGGTTATTTTATTGTTAACGGAGCTTATAGTTATGTTTTAAAAAGATAAAGAACTTATAACGAGAAGTTTAGAATTCTGAGACAAAATACATACTAAAAAATGTGATTTTTTTCTAAATTTAGAAACATTCTTCTTTCTGAATAATTAACTTACAGAACTTTATTTCTGGGAATAATTTTCTGTAACAAAATTTTTAAATAAATAATTTCAATTAAAAAAAATCTTGTAACGATCACGTGCTCCTTTTTTTACAAATTTGATAACTCGTGACGTACTTGATGGGAGGTGCCCTGCCAGGCGTCGATTATATCAATCCTTGTTATTCATTAACGATAAAAATATCTGATAGAGCATTAAACGATGACGTGCCGAAAAAGCCACCCAGCTCCCATACTGTTGTTTTAACAACCTAACGGAGTTAGGTCTGGGGAACGTGGAGACCATTAAATAGGGCCATCCCGCCCAATCCACCCATACGCCTATAGTTTTTCAAAATGACGACGATTGATTGTAAGAGAATATCTTGACAATGTGTTCCCAAATGCGTGGATTGGGCGGGATGGCCCTATTCAATGGCCTCCACGACCTAACTCCGTTGAATTTTTATGTCTGGGGACGTGCCAAAGAGCTCGTGTACGCGACGGAGGTTGCGACTAGGGAGGAACTTGTCCAACGTATAGAAACGGCTTTCGGTACAATTAGGGAGGAAATACGACTTCATACAACAACTGTCAAAATACGAAATAGATGTCGGGCCTGCATTCGCAACACTTTGAGCAAGATTTTTAAAATTCTTTAATAAATGATAAAAATGCAATTGTTTCTTTATTTCAAATAAAACCCATGATCAGAAAGACACAGAAGATAGATTTTACTTCGCAAGAGTGAGATAACAGATTTCACCTGTTTCCCATGCATAATTTAAGCAAAAATAATGTTTTATTCAGAATTTCGAATATTGCCTTATGTGACCCGATTCACTAATTTAGCAAATTCACGAAGTTATTAAAAGATTTTTATGTGGCACATCATTAGCAAGAGGATAGACTAGAGAATTTTTGAGGGAGTTGGAAGATCCCGGTCGCTCTGAGTTTTTTTTATAGCCATGTAAAGTCTATGTTTAAATTTAAATTTTACCTATTCCGAAATTTTGCGAGTGAATATAAAAACAACTAGATGACTAATGCCAGTAATTTTGGGTTTAAAAGAATCCTTCAACAATACACATCAAAATAGAAATGAAATTCGCAGTCTATGCTCAATACTTTTTTTATAATTTGAATTTAAATGTAGAATTTGGGATATTTTTCATCAAAAATATAGAAAGTCGATATGAAAAATCCCGCAGGGCATGGCAAGTGTTAAGGGGCCTGAAAGGATAGCAGATAACCCTTTCTGTCGGCCATTTCAATTTGGCACACGATGCACCAAACACCCTGTATATTCTCCACCAGTGGCGTCCGTGCAAGCATGTCCTGTGATATTTTTTTACCACTGACATTTTTCCATGTCGATATTTTTCCTGATTGGCCTGATCAATTCTACATGTAAGCGGTCTCTTGCGTTTTTCTCGTCAGACGCACATTTCTTGATTAAAACAATTAAATTCATATTGAAACTAATTACACAGGCACACACACACAAAAAAAAATTGTCGATTACACGGACCAGACCAATCATCTCCAGTGTATTTTGGCTTGCTGAATCCGAATCCGGTGTCAGTTTTACCCCACCACGTCACACTTTTTCTCTATCCTCAGAAAATCGTTAGAAAAGTGCAATTTTCCCTTTTTGCATTGCAACTGTTTTTTGAGTATAGAAAAAAATTGTGATGTGGTAGGATTCGGATTCAGTAAGCCAAAATACACTTGAGATGATTGGTCTGGTCCGTGTAATCGACTTTTTTTTTTGTGTGTCTGTATAATTAGTTTCAGTATGAATTTAATTATATATTTCTTTAATTTTAGTTTTATATTTTGGCAAGTGAAGATTTCTAATCTCTTCAAATAGACTGTTGAATAATATAATTGAATTATATTATAGCGATTCTTTAAATTTAGATCTTTTCTGGCGAGGAATCGTTAAGAGCTGTCTATGTCTAGTATTGTGTGTGATTGTTGTCTAGAGTATCAAATTTCTGCAACTTGGTTTTCGCATATATTAAGTCGTGGGCTTTGAGATTATTTTTTAATTCGAAAACAGTTTTTTAAAACGCGATCATTTTAAGTATTAGACAGATTCGAAATAGAAATATAAACATAGGAAAACATATCAATACATTGTCAGCCCGCCTAAAAGGGTGAAATGGGGGTTGAAACACTTTAAAAATCAACAATTTTTTTAGCCACTGTAGAATTTTAATTCTAACGTAATTCTTTCATAGAACAAAGAAACACATCAGAAAAATGCACTGATATCATTTTTGTCGGCCCGTCTAGCAGGGTAAAGTAAGCCATGGTAGAATTTTAATTTTAACATGGTTTCATTAAGAACAAAGAAACGCATCAGAAAAATGTATTGAAATCATTTATCAGCCCGTCTAACAGGGTAAAGCGGGGGGGGGGGGTGGGTTGAAATGCAATAAAAAATCAACTATTTTTTAGCAACAGTAAAATTTTAACATGGTTTCATTAAGAACAAAAAAACGCATCAGAGCAATGCATTGAAATCATTTGTCAGTCCGTTTAGCAGTGTAAAGGTGTAAAGTGGGGGTAGAAATGCGCTAATAAATTAACTATTTTTTTTAACCATAGTAAAATTTTAATTTTAACGTACATTAATTAAGAACAAAGAAACGCATCAGAAAAATGCGTTGAAATCATTTATCAGCCCGTCTAACAGGGTAAAGTGGGGGTAGAAATTCATTAAAAAATTAACAATTTTTTTGGCCATGGTAGAATTTTAATTCTAACGTGGTTTCATTAAGAACAAAGTTATTAGGAAAATGCATTGAAATCATTTGTCAGCCCGTCTAGCAGAGTAAATTTGGGGTTGAAATACATTAAGAAATCAACAATTTTTTTAGCCACGATAGAATTTTAATTCTAACGTACATTAATTAAGAACCAAGAAACGCATCAGAAACATGCATTGGAATCATCTGTCAGCCCGTCTAGCAGGGTAAAATGGGGGTTGAAATGCTTTAAAAAATCAACAATTTTTCTAGCCACGATAGAATGTTAATTTTAACATGGTTTCATTAAGAGCAAATCGTGGCCTAAAAAAATAGTTGATTTTCAAAGTGTTTCAACCTCCATTTCATCTTGCTAGACGGGCAGACAAATGATTTCAATTCATTTTTCCCATGCGTTTCCTTGTTCTGGTTAAAAAAATAGTTGATTTTTTAAATGTATTTCAACCCCCATTTTACCCTGCTAGACGGGGTGACAAATGATATTAATGCATTCTTTTGATGTGTTTCTTTGCTCTACGTTAAAATTAAAATTCTACCGTGGCCAAAAAAAATTGTTGCTTATTTCCTGCTAGACCGGCTGACAAATGACTTCAATGCATTTTCCTGATGCGTTTTTTTTTGTTCTTAATTAATCTACTTTAAAATTAAAATTCTACCATGGCTATAAAAATAGTTGATTCTTTAAAGCATTTCAACCCCCATTTTACGCCGCTAGACGGGCTGACAAATGATTTCAGTGCACTTTTCTGATGCTTTTCTTTGTTTCATGTTAAAATTAAAATTCTGCCCTGGCCACAAAGACAGTTTTTATTTTAATGTATTTCAACCCCCATTTTACCCTGCTAGATGGCGTGACAAATGATTTCAATACATTTTTCTGATGTGCTTCTTTGTTATTAATTAATCTACGTAAGAATTAAAATTCTACCGTGACTAAAAAAATAGTTCATTTTTTAATGCATTTCTACCCCTACTTTACTCTGCTAGACGGGCTGACAAATGATTTCAATGTATTTTTCTAATGCGTTTCTTTGTTTTTAATGAAACCATGTTAAAATTAAAATTGTACCATGGCTAAAAAAATTGCTGGTATTTTAATGTATTTCAACCCCCATTTTACCCTGCTAGACGACCTGACAAATGATTTCAATGCATTTTTCTGATGCGTTTCTTTATTCTTAATGAATTCATGTTAAATTTAAAATTCTACTATAACTAAAAAAATTGTTGATATTTTAATGTATTTCAACTCCCATTTTACCCTGCTAGACGGCCTGACAAATGATTTCAATGCATTTTTCTGATGCGTTTCTTTGTTTTTAACTAATCTACACTAAAATTAAAACTCTACCGTGGCTAAAAGAATAGTTGATTTTTTAATGTATTTCAACCCCTCTTTACTCTGCTAGACGAGCTGACAAATGATTTCAATGCATTTTTTGATGCATTTCTTTATTCTTAATTAATCTACGTTAGAATTAAAATTCTACCTTCGCTAAAAAAATAGTTGATGTTTGAAGTGTTTCAACCCCCCATTTCACCATTCTAGGCGGGCTGACAATGTATTGATAAGTTTTCCTATGTATATATTTCTATTTCGAATCTGTTTAATATTTAAAATGATGACGTTTTAAAAATCTATTTTCGAATTTAAAAAATAGTATCTAAGCCCACGACTTTATCGATTATAGTGCTACTTTAAAATGTGGCTGTGGGTAAATTCACACCCATGTAAAAGTTTACCTGCAACTTTCTCTATAATTTAGATTAAACAACAAACTAATAATCCTTTTTTGAAGTACAATGACGCTCTGCAATTGACTTGATTTAAAGGACAAATGGGAGTACGCTAGTAGACATCAACAAGTCCTGCCTCACACAGTGTGTCTCTCAATTGCAGTATTGCAAAATATTCTTTGTTTATTCTACACGCATGATTTGTCTGATGTTTCCAAAACAATGAGTTGTCTATATATGTACCCAGCATGTCATTAAGGAACACCCTGTATAGTTCAGTTCAGGAATTATGAGTCAAAACAATGAAAATTTGTATTTTTAGAATCAGACTTTTACCCTCAACGTAAAACTTATGACATCACATGTTGTAGTACGTACAGGGTGAACTTGCTTGTACCTTCCGAGGTATTATCCAATTTATGGTTTCATAACCTCCTATGACACTCCAGCGGCAGCGTCACCTAAGATGTAATTGTGTTTAATAATGTACTTTGCTCGAACAGCCCATCCAAGCAGACTGGAAGCAAGTTGGAGATGTTTTCGAACGTGAAAAACCAAATTGAAGGTATAGGTGGGTGGTTGGGATCTAGCATCCCAAAGTTACGAAAAGGGGAAGGCGAAGGCCTCACTGAATCACAGGAGCCCATCGCTACAGAAGGCGTTGCACCAGCTCTAGCAGACACTGCACCAGCAAAGGACGATGACGATAGGTCAAGGTAAGAAACTGATTTAAGGGAAAATAAAGATAATGCCGCTTCATATAACGTTTATCACATTTTCTAATCTTAATAATGTTACGGAAAATTTTATTGGTGTGCTACGAAGTAATTTTTTTAGGCAAAAAAATAATCTTGTTGATTATAAAACTTACAAAAAATTTAAGTGGATATGAAAAAAACTGAGAAACATATAAAGGTGTGTAGGGTGAGAAGAGGTGCACACTGTATTCGTAAATCAAACGGTTTGTTCTTAATACTGTTTGCAATGTCTTTGATACCTTCATAATAAAAGTTTTTTCTACTGCATTTGAAAGTATATCGAAATAAATTTGCCTACACTAAAATCTCGTGTCTGCGTCTAGTTAACTCTTTAAGGGTGCGCCACATCCTTTTATTATTTTCTCTGCAATCATCAGTGTTCTTGTTGTCACAAGGTTTCTTTTCGACTTATATTCTTTCCAGTGGTCATCTGATCTTGTCAATTTTTTTATAAGTTTCTTTCTGTGCCTGTTTTTGTGCTGGTTTTGTTTATCACAATATGTAACTTTCACAAATATTTCCAGTTCCATGCCGAGTTTATTTATCACTAATATAATAATCCCGATGAAATTTGTATACAACTCGTTTACCCCAGAAGTGTTTTTCCCAATTAGTTCTACTATTACTTTATCAATATTTTCTCTATTAAAGTTTCTTACATGTATATATGTGTTTTCTGTGCTTCAATATCCTTGGCAAACATTTCCACTCCAAGGGTTGTTCTGACAAATTTTATAAATTTCGTGGCAGCTCTTTTAAGTTCGTATCAATAGTAATGACCCGATCGATTAGAGTAGATGAAACATTTGTGACTCGAGTATCATCTTCAAGGATTAAAGTCATTATAAGAAATTTGAAAAGCAAAGATCATCTTTACCAGATGGCGGAATATATATAATTATGTTGATATGTTGTATTTGAGGATCTCATGCAAACAACTTGGAATATTTTGTTCTGAAAGCGATGTACATTGTACACGAAAACATTTTCGTGGAAATAATTTCAATTTTGTTGTGTAAATCCCTGAAAATTATATAATTTTTGAGGATATAAAATCAGACAAAGGAAATATAATTGAAGTAATTAAGTATCTACAAAGCTTCCAGTTCGAAATTCCTTTATGAAGATATCCTTTATGCACATGACATAGAAGGGTAGAAAGCTTAACTCTTAATTCCTTTGGGTAGATTAATTAAACGTAAAAGGCAAAGGGCTAAAAGGCCTTCGGGCAAAAGATAACTTGTTTCAAAGAAAAGCCAAGATCATCGTTACATTTTAATTTAATTATTACATTAAAATAGAATTGGGGAAACCTGAAACAAACATGCTTTATAGCAAGTAGGTAACATCAAAGAAGAAAACTCAAACTACGCATTTATTTGTAAAATGAAATACCAGAAACAGAACCTCGAGGAATGTTATGATTTTGATGTTGGAAAAGCGACTGTAGGGTTTGAATTTTAATCCACAAAGCGATCAAAATCTAGCGGTAACTTCCTTCAAATACTGCCAGTTACGAATATGAATTCTGCTAATATTGAAAGAATATATCAGAAATTTTAAGGAAGAATTTAAACTACTGGTTTCTATAATAGTAATATTGTTAAAACGGGCTCAATTAAAGAAAAATCGCTGGCTAAGGAATTAGTAGAGGATCCACACCTTCGAAAGTCGTCAAAATCGCCAAGTAACCCATTCCAGCAAGTTAACGATTTTTGAGCTCGCATATCGAAAGAGGGTTCTAATGAGCATCAGAAATTGCTTGTTGTACTTTTGTTGCCGCTTGCACAACTTCTCCACAAGAAAAAAAAATGGCGGAATGTTATTTCAAAAATTCGTGTTTTTAAACGTTTACCTCTCGCTAGAAAGTTAACTACATGCGATAATATTCCGATTTTTTTATATCTATTATATACTACTGACAAATTTATGTGTTTGAAATTTCGGCGTGTGGGCAACTATAAAACGTTCAATTTTTTTATATATTATATGCGAATGAAATATGATTTAAAGATCAACATAGTTTTTGCAAAAAAAATTAGCTCAATATCTTATACAGTTTTTGAGTTACAGACTTTTTCGGCTGTTTCGTAGCGTACGCTATCTGGCTAATTGCAATGCATCAAGATAGTGAGCCAATACATTTTTGAAAGTGCGTTATTATTATTTACATTTTTACAATTTTACAAAAATGTACAATAAAACTCATTTGGCAAAGAATTTTTAAGATCTGTTAATTATGAAGGTGTTATATATGAATATATTATTTATTAAGCATACTATTATTGTGGTACAAATGATACAAATATAAAAAACCGCTGCCTAAGGAATCACTACTTCCACATCCAGATTATTCGTCCAAGTCACTTTAAAGGAAACATCTTGACTATATTTGCACTCTAGTATGTGGAAATTATTGGTCATAGAATTTTAATAATATTTGGGGTAGATGTCATAGAAAAGTTTGAGGAGTTGATTTCTACCATATACGTTAAAAATGAAGTTTCTAGTTTACAGTACTTATTTTCCACTATTTACAACCTACCACCTCAATGGAGTCATCTCAAGCAGATGTCACTACAATACATACGTGTACTAACTTTCAAGTGAGTATCTCAATTTGATGTTATCAATCCCATTAATAATGAAGCGGAGGTGGTAGAGTTTGAAAAATATTAGAAAGAAATCTGAGGCCTTGGTTTCTAGTATATACACCGAATCCCAAATTTCTGTAGTCTTACCAGCTTGCTTTACTTATTTTCCCCTATTTGCCCCTATTTAACCCCCAACCCTTCAACGGCATCATCTCAAATTATGATCTAGTTTCAGACGTCGTTATAATACATACGTGTACCAAATTTCAAATGAATATCTCAATTTTATTTTATCAACCCTTTTCATATTGGAGTAGGGGTGGTTGGGTTGAAAAATATTATAAGAAAATCTGACGCTGTGGCTTCTAGTACATACACCGAATTTCAAGTTTCTGTAGTCTTACCAACGTTTTACTTATATTCCTCTATTTACCCCAAATTAACCCCCAACCCTTCAACGGAATCATCTCAAAATATAAACTAATTCCAGACGTCGTTATAATACATACGTGTACGAAATTTCAAATGAATATCTCAACTTTATTTTGTCAACCCCATTAATGGGGTAGGGGTGGTGGGGGGGTTGAAAAATATTATAAAAAAATCTGAGGCCTTAACTTCTTGTACATACACCGAATTTCAAGTTTCTGTACTCATACCAGCTTGCTTTACTTATTTCCCCCTATTGACCCCTAAATAACCCCCAACCCTTCAACGGAATCATCTCAAAGTGTAATCTAGTTCCAGATGTCGTTATAATTCATACGTGTACCAAATTTCAAATGAATATCTCGATTTTATTTTATCAACCCTTTTAATAATGAAGTAGGGTTGGTGGGGGTTGAAAAATATTATAAATAATCTGAGACCTTGGCTTCTAGTACATACACCGAATTTCAAGTTTCTGTAGTCTTACCAGCTTGCTTTATTTATTTTCCCCTATTTACCCCTATTTAACCCCCAACCCTTCAACGGAATTATCTCAAAATATAATCTAGTTCCAGATGTCGTTATAATACATACGTGTAGAAAATTTCAAATGAATATCTCAATTTTATTTTATCAACCCTTTTCAAATTGGAGTAGGGGTGGTGGGGGTTGAAAAATATTATTAAAAAATCTGACGCTTTAGCTTCTAGTACATACACCGAATTTCAAGTTTCTGTACTCTTACCAACTTGTTTTACCTATATTCCTCTATTTACCCCAAATTAACCCCCAACCCTTCAACGGAATCATCCCAAAATATAATCTAATTCTAGACATCGCTATAATACATACGTGTACGAAATTTCAAATGAATATCTCAACTTTATTTTATCAACCCCTTTAATGGGGTAGGGGTGGTGGGGGGTTGAAAAATATTATAAAAAAATCTGAGGCCTTAACTTCTAGTACATACACCGAATTTCAAGTTTCTGTACTCTTACAAGCTTGCTTTACTTATTTCCCCCTATTTACCCCTATTTAACCCCCAACCCTTCACCGGATTTCCTCAAAAAACAATCCAGTTCCAGATCTCGTTATAATATATACGTGTACAAAATTTCAGGTCAATATCTTAAACCGTTCCGGAGAAATCGTGCGGAAAAAAAAGTTACAGACAGACAGACCGACAGACAGACAGAAAATTTTTTTTCGCTCAAATTTAAAATCTCGACGTTTCATGACATTCTAAACCTATTTCACGAATAAAAATTTTTGCAAATTTTTTTGCGATTACTATACTTCCAATCCACTACGTGGATGTGGAAGTAATTAAAATATAAACACACACTCAAATAAGTGAGATGTATACATAGGTAATAATAATAATAACAATGCATAATAAGTATACATAGGTCAGTAAGCATTAACATAGTACTATATAGGCGTTACTAGTAAGAATCACTGTTTGTTAAAAACTGCTTTATCCGATAGGGAAATATTTATTACTTTCGCCCATAACTTTTTTTCTTAGTACGTATATTTAAAAAAACTGTAACAGTACCTAAGTAGAACCATAACAAGACTATTACGATGAATTTTCACTCAATAATTTCAGTGGTTTGCAAAATAGCTAGATTTAAAACTACGAAATAGGAAGATTAACATAATTTTTACATTTAAATCTAGCTATTTTGCAAATCGCTAAAATTATTGAGTGAAAATTGATAGTAATAGTCTTGTTATGGTTCTACTTAGGTATTCTTATAGTTTTTTTAAATATACATACTAAGAAAAAAAGTTATGGCAAAAAATAATAAATATCTCCCTATCGGATGTCTCTTTCTAGGGAATGACCACCTTAAAAGCGGCTTTACATTTATGCAATGCAATGAAATGGATGGCATGCAAAACTTTGCGTGACAATTTTTGCATCTTGAAAGCGCTTTGCAGTACTGCAATATTTTCTGAAATTCTTGGGACTACCAACCAGACGAGAAAAAACTTTTTTGATTATATTTATTGTTTATTTATTTACTTTACAATCAGTGAATCACTATGAACAGAGGGAGAGAATCAAGTGATAATATTTATTTACCAAAAGAATTTACAGAATAAGTTATAAATATTCCCAAATAAAGTAACTATATTGCATCTGCAATGCAATCAAATTAGAACACGCGCTAATTCAATGCAATGAAAAATATTGCCATCAGCTGATCGAAATCGCTCGATGTACGCATGCTCGCAATAAAAATTTGCATGGCACCTGCAATATTGCATTAATGTAAAGTGGCTTTAAAACAATTATTGTTAGGAAATGCTGCATATGCACGTGCAACAGAACACCAAGTGGACGCACATTTTTCTCCCACTTTACTTGACAATTCCTCTTTTATTTTTTTTTCCGATTCGGTTGTGATTTTTTTGTCATCATTTGTGGTTTTATTTGGTTATTATCTAACATATATCCAAATTTTCGGGGAGGAGGTAAATTGGGAAGGTCATCGGAGAACTACTTGAACACTAAAATTTGATATATTCTCTTAACAGTTTCTCAAGTCATCGAGGTAATTTGTTGATAATCCAGGATATTGTGTTAGGTAAAGGAAGTAAGACCCTATAGTTTATAATAGACTATGCCACTTTCTGTGAATCATTTTTATAGTTAAAATTATTTCGTAGTACGCAGGGTTGAACCTGCTTTGCTATAGTTACTTCAGTTGCAAGCTAAGCGTACTAAAGTACTGGACTACCGTCCCCTGTAATGCTCGTTTTAAATGCTGTCAGAAAATGTCACACAGGACTTACGAGCATCTTCAATTATACGATCATCAATTGCATCGCAGTTATCTCCAAAATTAGTCAAATTATTTAGGTGGCCTGTTTGTTTTAATGCAACTGTGCTCATTTCTTCTACTTCGTAAAGGATAACTAACAGGTCACAGAATACATAGGCTGCCAATAAAGTTTTTACAATATTTTCTTCTTCATATTTCTCACCTAATTATATATTTATTTCGTGAATTGTTAAATATCCTTTCTTGTCGTGTACCCACACAATTCTGGTTGGTTTTCTATTTTGCAAAAATTAAACATACTTTGCGCAAATTTTATTGTGTTCACTTCTTTATGACTGCACTTCAAAGATGCTACACAGGCGCAGGAGGAATCCAAGTTCACATTGTTGGCAACATAATATGTCCTTATTTACACCAATATTCAGAAATGTATTTTAGATAATTCGTTTTATTTGTGTTATTATTTTTTATAAAGTTATTTCAATTTGGAATGGAAGTTGTGTCAGTTATAGCGAATTCATAGGATTCTGATTCTTCCTTAAATCATACCATACATTTGTTTAAATCTGAAGTTTCAGCCAATTTTTCTTTTTTACACTCAAGCCAAAATGGCGTAACTCAAAATTTCCTAAACAAATTAGACGTACTTGAAAGTTTCCTTGTTAAATGACTGACTTAATCGTTAACCCTCTACCGCCCTTTATTGTGACCTCAAAGTAACATTCCAAATTTTTCTTTATTATAATTTAAATATATGGTTTTGATCTTAAATGGCTTGCTGTGACTTTCAAGGAACATAATGGATTCTTCTTTGTATACATAAAACGCCACCTCGAGATTAGTTTTGAAATGTGTGAAGTTATTTTCCATGTGACTTACCAATGGCTGCTGATCAACATTGACTCCAATAACAATTGTTACTTACCAACAAATTGGGAATATTTTTACCAGTGAAAAATATTTTGTGATTGGAATTAGTTTAGTTGTTCTGTGTGCGCGTCTGAATAATAAAGACTTGTTATTTACACATTGATGGTCAAAAATAGGTATGTTACTTCAGAGTTACAACGACCGATAATTAATTAAATAATATTTAATTTATTTCAGTAACATTGGCATGGATCCAGCAAGGTTTTATGGATTAACTTCTCATACAAAGGATTCATCAATATTTACTAAAATAATAGATAATCCAGAGGACTTTTCACTTTTGAGTGATAGCGATGTAGAGGACTTTGTGCTCGTGGAAGGCACTCGAGAAGAGCTCAACCATAACAAAGTAAACGATGCAGAGGGTAGTAAACTGGATATCTAGAAAAACAAAGCAAATTCGCTCAATTTTGCCTTGGAAGGTAAATTACCTGAGGGGCCCGAAAACGTTGGTACTCCTTTAGGCTATTTTATAAAGCACATTGATAGAGACATTTTAGAACATATAGTGGAACAGAGTAACTTATATTCGTTTCAGTCTGACTTGACAAAACCTCTGTCACTGTCTATTGAAGAACTAGAACGGTTTATAGGCATAACATTCTTGATGTCCATTTATGGCCTGCCACGCACACGAATGTGTTGGCACCGAGACACTCAGGTGTCAAAAATAACAGAAACCATGTCAAGAAATCGCTGGAAGCAGATCAAATCTAAAATGCACTTCAACGACAATGCACATCTAGCTGAAAGCAATTGGTGTGTCCGGTGGTTTCGGGTTAACGGGTATGTGACGAACTCAGAGCGCTGTGTATACAACATTTATTTACAGGATAACAATCGACTACAGACATAGAACATTAAGACATTGGGAAGCGTGATCACATGTCGACTCTGGCTGCACGTCCCCCCCAAAGCCCCCCACTCTTTGCCGTGTGGCCTCTAGGTGGCGTCTTGGGCTGATCGATACATAACATCCCCCTGCTATTTTTGACTTATGTAATCTTGGACAATTTACCTGATTCTAAAATAGTTTTCTTTTACAAACATTTTATATATATTTCCCCTTTAATAGGATTTGTACCCTTACATTCAAGTTATCAATATGTGTGCTAATTAAATATTGTGGTTTGTATTACAAAAATAATTTTGATATGAGCTTTGAAAGAATTCTTACACTTTAGTGCACTTGACCACTATTCTCTCCCCTCCTACTTTCTTTCCGATAGAAAATGAGAAACTTGTTATATGTATAACTTATTTGCTAACTCTTTGAGTTTACATTACCCCTTGTGGGAAATACCTCACTACATTAGTATGAAATGGAAATATGTGATCATCGATTCCTATCACTACTTTTGCAGTGTATATTTTGCCTAAGTATCATAAAATAAATTTATTCTTTAGGTAATGTAGATTACGTTGTCAACAAAATATAAATACAAAAATATTATTTTACATGAATCGTCACCTTGCTTAAAATTATTTAAAATTTTACACTGTCCCTCAATCTATCTTAAAGTCGTTAAACTTGATTGGTCTTCTACACATTCTGTCTGACCTTGTCTTACTTTCTACCTGCGTATTTTTAACACAAGTCGCCTTCCTGTCGTCTGAGTTAGTGGTCCTACTTGAGGTTCCAGGGGTTCGGGATACTAGTGCTGGTCTTGGTGCCGTCATTTGGGCTGAAATACTAATATCGTTAGTGTTTATGTTAGAATTAGTGGCATTTACAATGTTGGTGGTGTTATTGTTTAATACTACATTCTCATCACTGACAATATTGTCGGCTTCAGACATGTCTATTACGTTTTTGTTCTAATATCAGTAGCGTTTGTATTTTGCTCCCCTCTCCTTTCCCTTGGCTCTTGAAAATCCGGATTTATTCGTGTTTCTCGTCTTAATATTTGGTTGGCATGTCTTTTCCATCTTTTTCCATCTTCAAGTCTACATATATACGTTGTTTTATCTATTATCTTCTCTATTGTTGCTTTTGTCCACCGTCTTTTGTTTTCTGTTCTATAGTCGGCCACCATAATGAGTTCTCCTACTTTAAAATTTCTTCGGCGTCCTCCAAATTTTTTTATTTCTTTTTCTTGTCTTCCCGTGTATTCATTTTGGGTGATGATGTCTTCTTTTTCTTTTAGGATGTCCATCCTGGTACGTATATTTCTGTTTAGCATCATTACAGTTGGTCTTTGCTTTGTGATTGTGTGTGGTGTAATTCGCCACGAAAACAAAAATTCTGATACGATTTAATTCATGGATTTGTTTTTGTTACGGGGATCCTTAACACGGGCGTTGATACCTTTTTGCTATCTTGACATTTACTTCTGCACATCCGTTTGCCGATGGTTTCTTTACCAGACTGGTTTTGTGGATAATCCCGTTCCTGCGGAAAATTTTTTGAATGTTTTCTGCCATAAATGTTTGAGCGTTATCAGTTACACATATCGTGGGGATTCCGAATCGCTATACTATCTTTTAACTTTTCCTCCAGTTCCTTAGATGAAAAACCACTTACTGAATAAACTTCTAACCACTTGCTATAGCTGTCCGTGATGAGCAGAAATTTCTTTCCCTCTATTGGTCTTAGGTAGTCCATATGGATGCGTTGTCAAGGTTCCTCTTCCTCTCTCCACGGAGTTAAATCGCATTTTGATGGGGCTTGATGATTCTCGAGACAATAAATGCAAGATTTACATATGTTTTTTATTGCTTTATCTATACCTGGCCAATAAACATATGATCTAGCTAAACTTTTAGTTTTCACGATACCGAAATGGTGGGAATGCAACTCTCTAGAATTTGATTTCTCAACTTACTTGGTATAACTATTCGATGTTCTCTTAGTAATATTCCCTCTTCCACGGATAGTTCGTGCTGCCTATTATAGAGTTGTTGAACTTCTGCACCACCTCCTTGTTCCCATTTTCCTGTTGCGATCATTTTCTTTGCCCTGCTCAGCATTTCGTCTTTTTCTGTGTGTTCCTTGATATCCTCGTTATTGATGGGCCACTCGGCGTTCTCCCTGGTAAAATACAAAAATTCATCTGTATTATTGTTTAAAGTATTCTTTATCTGCATTGGTGCCCTAGATAAATAATCTGCTGGCACATTGTTTTTGCCCTTGATATACTCGATTTTATTATTAAAACTTGACAAAAATATATCCCAACGTTGCAACCGACTGGCGTACATTTGAGGCACACCTTTGTTTTCTCCGAAAATTGTACACAATGGTTTGTGGTCCGTTATTAGCGTAAACTTTACCCCATACAGATATTGATAGAATTTATTCAACGAGTAATGAATTGCTAAAGCCTCTCTATGCAAAATGGGATAATTCTCTTCCGCTTTAGTATATGTTCTCGATGTGTAACAAATAGGTTTTTCCTCACCTGATTTGGTAATATTACTTAGAATTCCAGATACCCCCGCATTCGATGCATCGGTAGATAAGGTGATTGGCAAGTTAGGATCAAAGTGTACTAGTACCTGATCCGACGATAATATTTCCTTGATTTTCTTAAATGCCTGTTTGCATTCATCGTTCCAAACCATCTTGGTGTCATTCTTTAGCAGGTTGTATCTGGGTTTGAGGATAGTCGACACGTTTGGTATAAATTTCCCATAATATGTGACCATACCCAATAACTATCGAACCTCCGTTGTTTTTAAGATCTGGTGCGGCGACTATGGCTTCCACTTTTTGCTTTGACTTCTTCAATCCTTCTTTTGAGACCACATGCCCTAAAAATTCGACATCATCTTTAAAGAATTTACATTTTTCCAAATTTATGGTTAATTCCGCCTCTTTGAGCTTTTCGAATACAGACCCGAGAGTTTCCATGTGTTCTATTTTGTTTTTGCCCGTGACCAAAATGTCATCAATAAACACGATCACGTTTTTCAAACCTCGGAACAAATTTTCCATAAATTTGTGAAAAATGAAACTAGCCGTCTTAATTCCAAAAGGTAACCTATTCACCGCAAAAATTCCTCTGTGCGTTGTCCACGCGAGAATTAACTGGGCTTCGTCAGCTAATTCAAGTTGGTTATAAGCAGCAGATCAGTCTCTTTTTGAAAATTGTTCGCCTCCCGCTAAACATGCCAACAATTCTACTTTTGGAATGCCGTATTACATCTCTGCTAGATGTCGGTTCACGGTTACAGAATAATCGCCACATAATCTCAAACTCTGATCCTTTTTAGTAATGCATACCAGTGGAGTTGCCCACTCAGATGTTTCTATAGGTGATATGCCCTCCTTTGTTGGTCTCTCCAATTCTAGATTGAGAATTCTTTTTCCTTGCATGCCAAAGGTTTACAAAATACCTGTTTCGCGTAACTTACCAATATTGTCAGAGAAAACTTCCGGAAAACGATTAGCCAATTCTTTCACTTCACCTTTTGCTTCAATCGCGATTATCATCTTAAATTTGATGATAAATGCCCTCAACCAGCAGCGTCCCAAAATTCCTGGACCTCCGCTATCTACAACATAAAATTTAATAGTTATAAATATTATTATACCCAACGCTTGCATTAAAATAACTCAAGGGCTGAAAAGTTGAATTATTATACGATTTTAATACAACATTGTCCTTTTTTAGTGAGATGATTTTAAAATGTTCCCTGTAAGTATCATGACTAATTGCAGATATTGACGCACCTGAGTCAATGGCCATTGTTAAGTTTACATTATTGATCTTTACTTGTGCTTTAAATTTATTATCAACATTTTTACCGATATTAAAAGAGGCTCGGTTGAGTTTCTCAAAGTGAACAGACGCTTCGAAGAACGCTCTCGAAATAAGCTCTAAAACATACGTTAAAACACCGCTAATTTATATAAAATTTAGGCCATCGATAGGTCAAGAAATTCTGCGTGTTGTGAAGTGAAATAGTTAATATACAAAGTTTATATGGAATAAATATTTGATTATTTCTAGTACAGGGCTTTCTGTAATATAACAGTAAGTGCGGTGTGTTACGATAAGCCTGTCTGTACCCAGAAAGACCTCTTGAAGTGCCAGGGTAATAAATATATCAGTGTCAAGTAATATAAAATTAGACGTTGGCACTAGAACCCCAATGCTTTCTTGGAAAGTGTAAATAAACAATTCGCATGAAGTGGAGTTTCATAGATTCAACAAACATCACCAGCCTACTACAAGAAAGAAAGATAAGATATACCTTTATTTAATTGACTGATTAATTACTTAATTAATTCATAATCTATTATTTATGTTTGCCCCTCTATTTTTTAGTATTATTTTTACTTTACTTTTATAATATCTTATTTTTATTCCCATTTGGAAAACGGCAGTTTGAATTAGGCACTTCAAAAATCAAAACAATATACAGGGTGTGCGGAGGTTTCTCTCGGGTCGCTTTCTCATTTGTAGCTCGCTGTAAAAAGTTATTTTACTGCGATACAGATAACATAATAAAAAGCAAGCTAATGTTGATTTTGAAAAACAATGAAAATAAAATGGACACACTAATACAGGACGTTGAAACGAGAACACATCAATTACTGGTACAAAAAATCGACGGCGACGGAAACTGCAGGAGCATTAAGCCACCAACTGGAGGGAGAAAATATAGGAGTCAAACAAGGATGTCCCCTATCCCCCCGACTATTCACCACAGTCCTGGACCAAGTGATAGAAAGCACCATAAAGGAGAATCAGAACTTCAATAGAAACGATGGAACGATAAAGCCCCCCATCGTACTTGCATACTCCGACGATATACTCATCATCACCGAGGAAGAACAAGACATCGTTAAATTTCTAAGAAACATGACACCACATCTGGATTCCTCTGGAATGAGAATAAACTTCAAGAAGAGCCTAATAATGGTCCGAGACCCATTGACAAAAACAAGTCCAACAAGTGGGGAAGAATACAAAATAGGAGACTACACCCTGAGAACCACGAATAGAATGAAATACTTAGGAACATACCTAACGGATCAACTAAAAAGGAGGGAGCCAGTAAGGGAAAGAATCAAAACTGCCTACAGAGTCACAAGAGCTCTACTACCCTTCATTAAGGACAACAAACCACCATGGTGCCTAACCAAAAAGGTATACACGACCATCATAATGCCTACGATGATATATGGAGTCAAAAACGCAGCAACGACAGAGGCCAACAGAAGAAGCCTGAGAAGAGCTGAAAGGGACATTATCCAACTGCTAGCAAAAACAGGAAAACCACAAAAACGACAGAAAACGTCAACATTACTAGAGGGAAGAACAATAATCAAAAGAATAGAATCATACGCAATGAAATACTGGGGACACGTCCAAAGACGGGACACGACACACCTACTGAAGAAAGCGCTGCGAATGAACAGCAACAAACTGAAAATAGGGAGGCCATGCTACACATGGATTACAACAATCGAGAGGATTATGAATAAGCTAGGAAAGGAATATACACACTGGGAAAAGTTGGCACAACAAAAAATGGAATACAATAAAGAAATATCAAGAATATACACACTGCCAGACTCAGAAACAGAAGAAACAGAAAACTCAGAAGTAGAATAGGAGAGATGATCACAGACAGAAACTAAGAAGAAGCATATCACAAAAACCTGAAAGTAAAAAGAAGCACGAAAACCTAAAAGAAGCATCTCACAAACGCCTACACTTTCCATCCGATGAAGACAGAAGGAAAACAAGAAGAAACATCTCACAAACACCTACACGCTCCATCCTATACTCCTACCCCATGCGTCATGCGGCTCTCACTGCTGACAACAAGCATGTCCAATGTCCAATCCAGCGTATGCAGCTGGTCCGGCGGTATATAAAAGCACCGGGGGTTTGTTCCGGCACACGGTGGGATGATCGGTGGGCGATCGGGCTGCGTGGTGTAACAAATCTCCCTGCACCGGAATCGGCAGCAATGCCCACCTTACGCTGGCAAATCAATCAATCAACATTTTTATCGATATTAAAAATATCTGTTATAACCTTATTTACGTGCCATATGTCTAACTCTTCCTGGGCTTCATCGTCTTCTTCTTCTTCTTCCTCCGCGTTCAGGTAGTTAAATTTCCTTCTCTTATTTGGGCACATCCTCGCCAGGTGTCCTGTTTGCCCGCACTCATTGCACTCGTACCCTCTGAATTTGCATCTGTTCTTGTGCGCCTTGCCGCAACAAGAACATTTCATTGGATTGGTCCTGATTGGTCCTGACTTTTCTGTATTGCGCACTTTTGCTCCTTGTTCAATTTCGTTTCCGTGCACGCTTCTTTTACCGCCATATTTGAACGAACCTCCCTTTTTCTTTATGAAGTTCATTTCCCCTTCACCTTTTTCCAAGCTTACCTCTTGTTTCCGCGCACACTCTAATAATTTCCCTAGCTTTGCTGATGCTTCTTCGCAGATCCTTTCGTAAATCTTGTTTTTCAGCATACCTGTTACAAATTTGAAGCTAAGGAACGCCTCGAGGTTTTGGGTTGAAGTTACAATTAACGGCAATGCCACTCACTCTGGAGTACCATTTCATTACAGTTTCAGATTCTTCTTGTTTGGCCTCGTTGAACTTGTTTCTGCATGCCCACACGGATGTGGAAACTCCGTAAAACATTTTAAGCAAATCATTTATCTCTTGAAACGTTTTGGTGTTCGGGTGCACCGGGAGACATATCTTTAGCAGCTTAAAGGTCTCCATAAACTGCTTAGTAGCACTGACACTTTCAGCTCCTCTTCTGTGCCGTTACACATAAAATGTTCGTTTAGCATTTTTTTAAATAGAGCATAGTCCATCGTAGACGGATCAAATTCGAACTTCCTCGCATTTGCGGCCATATTTTCCTCCCAACTTTTTACCGACCAGGTGTTTTCAAAGTCTATTTCACCTTTGTTTTTAATCACTCGTCGCCAATTGGTGTGTCCGGTGGTTTCGGGATAACGGATATGTGACGAACTCAGAGCACTGTCTATAAAACATTTATTTACAGGATAACAATCGACTACAGACATAGAACATTAAGACCGGAAGCCCCCCACTCCTTGCTGTGTGGCCTCTAGGTGGCGCCTTGGGCTGATCGATACATAACAGCAATGATAAATTACACAAAATTCGCCCATTTATCGATAGGGTTGTAAAAATTTTTAACAAAATCCCTGTGGGAGAAAAAGTATGCGTAGATGAGCAAATTATACCTTACAAGGGTCATCACACAATACATGAAAAAAAAACGAAAAAATGGGGATTCAAGGCATTCGTGCTATGTGGGTCTGATGGAACTACATACAACTGGGAGCTTTACAGTGGGGCTGTAAATCACGATCCAGACCTTCCAAATGTTGGTATCAGTGGCAATGTTGTCTTGCGTTTAGCCAAAATAATTCCTCAAAATGAATATCACAAAATATACTTTGACAACTGGTTCAACAGTTTGCAATTACAAATAGAATTGCATAAACTTGGTATTCATGGTTTGGGTACTGTGCGTTCTGAGCGTTTAGAGGGATGTTTATTCACCAGTGATAAAGAAATGAAAAAAAAGGCAGAGGATCTGTAGAAGAAAAGAGGGCCGTTGTAGAAGATGTCGAACTAGTGACAATAAAGTGGTATGATAATAAGCCAGTGCATTTTCTAAGTTCCTTTGTTGGGGCTCATTCTACGAAAAAGGTCAAATGCTGGGATTCCAAGACCAAGACTAGAAATTATGTAGATTGTCCCAATGCTGTAGCTGTCTACAATCAGTTTATGGGAGGATTTGGTAGATTCTTTTGTGGCCTTGTATAGAACAAGAATTCGAAGTAAAAAATGGTATCATAAACCGTATTTTCACCTTATGGATTTGTGCGTAGTGAACAGCTGGCTATTATACCGAAGGGACTGTGATAGTTGCGGAGTGTCGAAAAAGAAACAGCTAAGCTTACTGAAATTCAAGGCTGATCTTGCTAGCACACTATGTACCATGGGTGACCAACAAAAAGACAAGAAAAAAAGAGGCCGTCCCAGCTCTCCAAGTGTACAACACGAAATCGAGCAAAAACAGAAGAGAGGTAAACCGGCAGAAATGCCAACTTTGGACACACGTACAGATAGCTGGTAGAGGACATTGGCCGACATTCCAGGAAAAAAGGGGAAGATGTAAATTTCCAGGATGTAAAGGTGCACCCAAAATTTTCTGTGCCAAATGCAAGGTGCATTTGTGTTTAACTCCGACACAAAACTGTTTCTTCAATTTTCATATCCAATAAATGTCTTTTCTTGCCCACGGTAACCTACAAGTTACATACCCCTAAGATTCAGGGGGGTGCGTGGATTCTGCTCTTTAATATCACATATTGTATCACTATGCTAGATTTAGTTAAAATAAAAGTTATAAAATTTTCTTCTCGTGTTTTCTTATTTCGGGCGGTAGAGGGTTAAACCGTTATTTTTTTCATCTGCTTCATAGAGTTATATCCAAAAATAGAAAAATAAAAATATTTTTTTAAGAAACTAGTGCTAAGATTAGTTGCATAAAATGTCAAAATATCTCAAAATGAGCAGGTACTGAGGTACGTTATTTTGTCTCAGGTGAGCAGTTATTGCATATAACAAATTACAGCATAACTTACAACCACGTGTTTATAACACAAATAATTTTCAAACAATCAGTGAACAACAATAACCAAATTAGGTACTAGACTAGACTAATGTTTATCAACAACTGCACAGAACGAACCCTGCCGTAGCTGACACGCTGCGTGTTATCATAAGACATTATTACGGTCGAATTTAAAAATCTGTATGTCGAAAACTATATAAGACATCGAGCTAATTTTTTTTTTTGCAAAAACTTTGTTGATCTTTAGGTCATATTGCCCGCACGTCGAAATTTCAAACACATAAATTTCGTTCCTGTGATATTGGATTTATTTAGAAAAAAACCTTAAGTGATTTTGAAATTCCATTAGTACAGATAGCTGCGCTCATGTCTGTAGTATATAGAAATAGAAAATCAGATTAATATAGCAAGTAGTTAATTTTAGTTTAAAAACTCGAATTCTTGAAATAACATTTCGCCATATTTTTTCCTTGTGGAGAAGTTGTGCAATCGCCAACAAAAGTCCAACAAGCCATTTCTAGTGCCTCTAAGGACCCTCTTTCTGAATTCGTTCTCAAAAATCATTTACCTTGTTGGAATGGGTCAACTCAATGTTTAAGGCTTTGGACTCCTTACTAAATCACTACTTCCACATAGATTTCCCATTCAAGTGTCTTTAAACGAAAACATCTTGATACTATATTTGCACTCCAGTATATGGAAATAATTGCTGATAGAATTTTAATATTATGTATATTTGAAATCACCAGCCTCAAAAACCCATAATGATATGCCACTTCAATACCTTTTCGACCGGGCGGCCGACCTACGTTTAGTGGGGATGGTTGATGCAAAGCAAAATAATTTGAGAACACTTATTCCCGTATACATATACACTAAAACACAATTTTATCTCGTTAAACCCTTTATTAATGGAGTGGGCGTGGTGATGAGGGTGTGAGATGTCTTTAAAAAATGAGTATAAACACCAAATGAAAAGTTCTTGGGCTCTTGCTAGCTTTGCTTTGCTTATTTACCCCCCAACCTTTCAACAAAATAAGTTCAAAATATAATCTAGTTCCAGATGTCGTTAAAATATATACATGTACCTACCAAGTTTCAAGTCAGTATGCTAATTTGATTTTGTTAACCCCTTTAATAATGGAGTGGGAGTGGTGTCATTAAAAAAAAATGATACCTTGACTTCCAGTACATAAACTAAATTCCAAGTTTCTGGACTCTACTAGCCTGATTTACTTATTTATCCCTCAACCCTTCAACGGAATAAGCACAAAATAATATCTAGTTCCAGATCTCATTATAATAAATACTTGTAGGAAATTTCAAGTCAGTATTTTAAACCGTTCCGGAGTAATTTTGTGCACAAAAAAAAGTTACAAGCACACAGACCGACAAATAATGACACTAAACATATTTCTACAAAAACAACATTGCTTTTTTTTATAATTATTAGTTATATCCCGAAAACCTCTTGACTTATTTTATTGGAAAGATGTAGCAGAATAAGTATAGGTATAGGTTTTACTCTTGTCGCCACTTGTTTCTGTACTCTAATAAATACAAATTTTGGTTTTAATTTTTTAACTCCGAGTACGTTATGTGCAAATTTTTATGAAAATAATTAATAACATGGATGTAATTTAAACTCATTACCAAAAAAAAATGGGTTAGTTTTGCGTTTTACCAAAAATACACTGCTATCAGTTTATTGTCGATTCTTTTCAAGTTACTTCCACATCCACGTAGTGGAGTGGAAGTATAGTAATCGTGAAAAAAAAATCAAAAATTTTTTGTCCAAGCTGTGCGCAAGACTTAAAAAAAATAATGGCGCAATAGACTAGTGGCATTTAATCATTGAAATTTTATGTGATCATATTTCTTATAGTATTTCTATTTTTAATTTGTAAATTCAGTCTAAAGCGTTTCTACCAAGATAAGTTATTACTACTCATTACAAAGCCTATTTGTAATAGAATAAGACCCAAGACCGCTTACTTGAATATTGCAAACGATATCCGTATACGAATATAGTACACCAGATATGTTATACGCTTACCTCAAACGGAAGTAATCCATTGTTTGCTCACCATTACAAGCCCACTGCCTGATTTGGATTATTCATATAATTGCCGCTAGCATAGGCGTAGGTTAAATGATATTTATTTACTTTTATTGAATCAGTTATGGAGTTGTTCATTAAACTAGCATTATTTATTATAAATAAATAATGTATTATAAATGAATAATTTACATCATGCCTATCAATTAATATAAAGTAGTAAAATAATATTTACAATAATTAGAAAGTGGTAGTAAAAATTGTCGGTCGGCGCTTATGGCAACGCTGGTGCTATCTTATGATTATGAACTATTCCTTTGTCGGGATTTTTTTATGAATTTCAAAATGACTGGATAATCTATACCTTCTATTCGTCCAAATATTGCCACTGAGAAAGAGGATGGCAATTTTCGAAACGTTGGTAAATAAACAATATAAACATCACAACCCATCCCATGACTGTTGTTTACCTATTCTTATTATTCATTGAAATATCAATTGTTGACGCAAAAAAATCGTATATGAATATTATCAACATAAAAAATGCTTTACTTTTAACTACAAACTATATCTATACATGTATGACTCATATGTTACTTATTTATTTTTTTCACAACCATGTAACTGGAATTGTGAGGTATTTAATTATAGTCATAATTAGGTCTTAATTCTTTAGACCCTAATAAACGAAAGAATAAAGTATGTAGTTTTTACTCAAAAGTAAATATTTTTTATACTCTTGTTCATATAGTACAGTAAACGAAGCTCAAAATGGCGGCCAAATGAAAAAAATTTGATAGTTTGGGCTATTTGGACCCTTTATGTAAAAACATGCTCTGATCAAGGGAAAAATACTTTAAAAATTCCAAACATGTTGCAACATGTTCATTTATACATGAGTTTGTTATAGGGTATTTTTTGATATTTTGAATACTTTAGTTGCAGGCTTCACCGTATGAACGTGTGGTGTCACCATAGCGCGTACATAGCCGAGCGTATATTCTATACCTACTTTGCAGTGGATTAGTCATCCCCTGTATATTTAATATCAGATTTGCGCTAAATAAGTCCACCATAATATCGACAACATTGTCTTGAATTCATTGTTGTGAATAGATCCAACTTCAGGTAGAGAAAAACGAATTTAATTTCTGTTTTAACTTTTTAAACAGAATAAATATACTGACATTTATTTTTATTAAAGGTGATTTTTAAAAGATTTCAACAAAAATAAGTACTCATTACAAAACAAAATAGTTAACACAAATAAACATACACAAGTTAAAAAAAATGAAGATTTCTGAAATCTGAACAAACAAGAGATTATATAATATGGCAAAGTTAGTGAAAATAATCCGAGGCGTGATTTTTTATATTTACTTCAAAGAAACGAAAATTCTTTTTAACAGCTATCGATTCGACCATTTTATTTTGTCACTATAGGACTTTAAAATGGTATATTTTTGTATAAAAAACCGAATAATAAATTTTTAATAGTGCACTAAAATTTATGAAATTAAAGTATGTATTTTCTAACGGTATACATAAGTTTTAAATCAATAACAGTACCAAGAAAAGATCCTGACCCACTGAAGTATATAGTGTGATAAATTAAATCTTTATTATCAAAGATAGATGTTAATTCGCTGACGTAACCAGCGTTTCGAGATATTTGAACAAGTTGTTGGAGATTATTCCTGTGAACCAGACTATCAGGTGGATAAATGACATTTTCTACTTTAGAGATTATCATAACATCATTTGATAGATTCTGGTACTTTGAGATTTTAATTGCCTCGATCTTCTGCGCGTTGCACGTCAATGGGCATCCGATGTCAATGATGGCAGTACGTTTGTCAATGGGCATTAAGTCAGTTGCGGTCTTTGTGCCATTCGATTTTGCATTCAATTTTGTAATAAATAAATTTTTCTTAATGGTGTTTCAAAAATTATCGCAAACAAAACGCGACCCGTGTCACGGAAATATGAAAATCCAGGATAAACCAATTTCAACTGCATATATCTCCAGAAATAAAGCAGATGCATCGTTGGAAAGACGATTCCTTTTAGAATTAATTTCAAGGCAGTTAACTCTTTTCTTTCAAAGTTGCAACAAGATAAACAAAGAGATGTCAAAATCAAACGAAGTCCCCATTTCAATTGTCGATATCTAAAAAAAGGATATCGACCTGTGGTATATGCCATTCAATCTGCCTCATCATTTTACATATCCAGAATGTAAATTTCCATTCCATTATGTAAAAATCTGAAGAAATCCTTGGACACGTAGGATAAGGAGAAGAACGAAACTGTGTAGACCACAGTCCAATATTTTGAATAGTTCTCGGGATACTGACGCGAGAAATTGGACGAGAATGCGTCGAGTATATCGAATTCGATGATTCACAATCGATATCTCAGAAACGAATGGAAATATAAACGTCAGGTTTACGCCAGTTTTCGTTCAATTTTATATAAAATATATTTTTCTTATAGTCAAGCCTCCATCCGAGGAGAAGTTACATAACATAAAACTCGACCGTGTCACCAGCAAAATAATATTTCCGCCGTACCTCAGATTCGCGAGCTCACATCTTACGAACCGTTGGAGTTACCAACTTGTTCTTTGTGCCGTTTGATTTGTCTTTGATTTTTGCAAGAAAGTTCTCTCTTAATGCTGTATTTTGCACGAAAAGAAAATTATTGAACAGAAATCGCGACGGTGCCACGGCAAAGTGGGATATCCAGCTTAAGCCAACTTCAACTGGATAAATCTCAAGAAATCTGCATTATAGAAGAGCGACCTAATAACGATGGAAAGAGCATTCTTCTTAGAATTTACTGAATATGAAGAAGGTTGAGTTAATTTTTTTTATTAAGTTACAGCACGATAAACGTATAGTTGTCAAAATCGAATCGAGTCCCAACTTTCATTTGTCGATATCTAGAAAACGGATCCAGATATCGGCTTTTAGTCTATACCGCTCAATTTGCTTCATCACTTTATATACCCATGACTTTTTCGATTATTTTGTTAATCAAATAAAATGTTTCATTTCCGGAAAAATAATATGTATTAATAATATTAATTTAATAATATCGCATTTCAAAAACACGAACAATGTCATTTCCATTCGGTTATCTAAAAATCTAAAAAACAATAACATAGTATACAATTAAGGAATTCTCAGATCGAATAGCTATAAAAATAACATATAATGACATTGAATACAGGACTGATCCAACAGCAGCAGGATGTGCCACAGTTTGTAAAATATATTTTTTTATTTTTACATGTGGCTCCCCTTTAAATAATAAAGTTTTTTCTACTATTCATTAATAATTTTCAGCATAGATTACTTACAACTTAGATAAAGGGACTTGGGATAAAGTAAACAAGCTTAATGTTAGGTCAGGATAAAACCAACAAAACTGTTCTTTTATTGATAAACTGGTGTGTTCATCAGTTGATGACGTCATTCCACCATATTCCATCACAGATGGTTTCAATAAAAAAAAATGTTGAAATAAAGAAAACGCCCTTTCTGTCTCATTTGATTCCATCAAAACTTGTCCTTGATTTAAGCCATCATCTGTTTATTTTGTCAAATCTATCTCTAAGTTCAAATTAGTTTCATCTAAATTCTGACAAACTTCGCCCTATTCTATATTTATAAGAAATTTGGATATTCTGACCGTCTGGTAAACATCGTCAGCAAATCTATAAGATGTTCCATGGATTACTAACTTATTATTAATGAACAGCGCCAGTCTTTTTCCATATCATTTCTTACCAGATTAAATAATTGAAGTTTGACGTAAGACACTTTTACCAAAGATATAATTTCCTACTGGCACTGCTATTGTCTATATCAAATATACTTAAATATGCCAAGACAGAGCTGCGAGATAATTAATTTTGTTACATTGTTTGATCAGGAAACACTGGCAATATTGCCGGACCACCGATCCATCGTGGTTTGTATGTTTACGATTACTATTCATCTAAATGTATGAAATAGTGTTTATTTGAGTTTGGAATTGTTAATTGTAGTTATAAGTGGATTTTAAGGAGTACATGTAATATGTCAATATATTTCAAGTAATTACAATTATTCACTTAATAATGAAAAGAAGAATAAGAAATTTATCAGGAAAATTAAGGAATTAGAGACAGTATTCAAATCATATAAAGAACAAACAAAACTGAATAGTTTAAAAATTCAATTAAAATTTAATTTTGAAATGGTAGATCAAAATAAAAAAAACAATTGAAACATTGGATATTAATCCAATTAAACGACTTTATAGTACAAATCAGTTGATCATCGACTGCTGAACAGTTAACAGCTAAAAATATTCAGCCAAGATTAACCAACAAATTTATATTAAAAGAAAAAGAAGTGAAATCATTTGAAGGTTAGAATAATATTACTATCCAGATATATTGATAGATTTAGAAGAGAGAAGTATTTGTTAATCCAGTTACCAATAATTGATGGTGGAGAAATTCAAACGTCTATCAAGTGACAGAAATGAAGTAGTTTCTTCCGGGCTTTGCCGCGGTCGTCGAAGACTGTCTTTGGAACCCTCCTGAAGAAGCTGACAGCATGATCAGCGAAACGTCAAGTCAAGTTCGACGACCGCGGCAAAACCCGGAAGAAACTACTTCATTGGACAACGGCCGTGAAAACCTGCATTGCACTAAGAGACAGAAATATTTCAACGAAATTTTGAAAATAATTTGGAGATTATAAGCAAACGTCAATCCAGTGACATAAGAAGAAGAAGAAACCTTGAGAGGTTATAAAAGTCAGTCAAGTAACATAGTATTTCAAGGAAATTATCATAACCAGTTAGAGGTGATAATTAAACGTCACTCGAGTTATAAGAAACCTAGATAAGGTAAAGCTTTATGTTACAAATCCATGGTACATATTTTGTTTTGAATAAATTATTTAAATACAAGGCCATATTTATTAGTTTTTAATTAAGTTAGATATTGTTATTTAAATTTGATAGTTACATTCCAAATTGAAATTTATTAATAAATTAATGCTTTGTTCGTTCAATATTGAGTTTGATTTAATTTGATTGGTATCTTGATCGATGAGTATAATTGAACCGACTTCGTTGAACCTTGAGTAAGAGTCATTCTATAGAGTATAGATAATCATGCTAATGACGTTCTATAGTCTGCAATTTTTAATAGTTTCTTAAAACTATTTGGCGTCCAATAATTTCATTTCAATTTACTTTCAAGAAGTAAATTCGGATATATATGTATATACAAAATATAGAATAGATAAGAGAAAATAGAACATTTATGGCTTGTTAACGTGGAGCGATCAGGAAAGCGATTAAATAAATACAACTTGAGAATATTTTATCATTTTGAACATGTTTGAAAGATAAAATAATAAATAAATAAAATATTTTGATAGTTTTGACAACAAGGCATTGCCAAATTCAAAACAAATATAATTTATATGAGGTTAAAGTCAGGTAAGACAACAACCATGAATCAAGAAGAAACTACGCCGGGTACATCCACAGTTCCACAAACACAAGTTGGCGACACAAATACACAAGCTGACACAAGCATGTTCCAGAAATTGATGGACATGATCACAGGAATGAACAATAGTATTGAAGAAAACATGGACAAAAATAACCAGCGACTAGAAGAAAACATTGGCAACAGAAATACACAAATGATGCAAAATAACCAAAATTTGGAAGAAAACAATCAAAATAACCAGCGACTAGAAAAAAAAATTGCAACATAAATGTACACATGCAAAAGCTAGAAGAAAACATGGGTAAGAAAATAGATGTTAATATACAGAAAATGGAAGAAAGCAATAAGGAAATAAGAAATAAGATTGAAAATTTAGAGAATAAATGGGAGAAAATGGGAGTCAGTTAACGAAGAAATAGGTATTAGGGTGAATGAGGCAGCGAAGGAAATAAGAGAGGAAATAGTAACTATGTTTGAAGATGAAATGACTGCAGTAGATAACAAAATGAAGAAACAGGAGGATAAGTACGGAAATAAAATTAAAGAACAGGATAGCAAGATAGAACAGAACACGAAGTTGTTGAAGGATACCACACGTACACAATTACCCACATATTACACGTGCAAGACACCTTTCTATTTTTACGGAGATAACCGCATACACCCTAAAATATTCAATTCACGATTAAAACAACATGGAAACAATATGTAGATGCAAATTTAAAAGCAAACATACAAGACATGTTAAAGGAACAAGCAGAAATCTGGTACTCAGTAATAATGGACAGATTTGAAACTATAGAGGAATTTGAGGCTCTAATTTTAAAACAGTACTGGAGTGAGTAGTCAATTAAAAATAAGACAAGACCTATTTAATGGTAATTATGTTGAGAATAAAGGTATTTCTAGGGAAAACTATGTACTTAGAAAGGTATATAATATTCGACATCTTGAACCAAAATTCACAGAAAGTGAAATGGTTAGATATTTAGCTAGGCATTTTTCAGGGGATATCCAGAATGTCATTATTACGCAAAGAATTGCAAAGTTAGACGATTTGATTGATTATTTAAGGGAATTAGATGATTATCATCAGAGTTTCGATAGGAAGTCTAGTCAAAATAGGAAAAATAATAGTAGGTATTATAACAAACGGTGTGGGGTTATGATCGAAATAGGAATGAAAATGATAGAGAAGAAAGACAAGGTTATGGTCAACGTCAATATGACAATGACAGAAGGGAACAAGGGGGTTATGGTCAACATAAATATGCCAATGATAGGAAAGAGAAACAGGGTTATGAGAAACGTCATTATGACAATGACCGGAGAAAAACAAGGGGTTATGAT
Organism: Stenurella melanura; assembly: GCA_963583905.1. Classification (NCBI taxonomy): domain Eukaryota; kingdom Metazoa; phylum Arthropoda; class Insecta; order Coleoptera; family Cerambycidae; genus Stenurella; species Stenurella melanura. The sequence goes on along the minus strand of OY757318.1, from coordinate 61,514,809 downwards.
AAAAATAATAAAAGGTCATATTCACAAGTTGCTAATACTAACATTCAAAGGGGAAATACAGTAAATGAAAATACACGTACTCTAATATAAATAAAATAGAAACAACAGCACAATTAAATGAGTTATAGAAATCAAGATTTTTAGATAGTTTTAAATTTAAATACCAATTGAAAAAATATAGGTGAATATATAGGAATTGATAATGATATTGGAACAAAGAAGAAAAAAATTGTAAATTACCTATAATAAGAATCGAAATAGATAATATAAAGTTAAATTCATTAATCGACACTGCATCGGAGATAAGTTTAATTAGTGAAACAATTTTTAACAACCATCTGAATAATGGTGAAAATAATTGCATAAGAAGAACTAGAATTAATTTAATAAACGCAAGTGGGAAAAAATTCGCCGAGTGTAATAAGGTATTAAGTACTACTTTCAAAATTGTAAATCAAAACTTTAATGGTGATTTTGTGATTGTAGCACAAATGAATTTTTATGTTATATTGGGAAACGAAATCTTATCAGAATTAAGGACAATTACTTTATTAGGAGAAAAAATCCTAAAAATAGAAGGTGAAAGAATACGTTTCTGTAGTGCTAATGAAATGAATGGCAAAGGTGCCTAAATAGCTAATGAATTGAATGGCATAGAGTGCAATAATGATTATGAATTTTGCGGTGAGCCTATAGTGGGAACCCACATGTGTTCAGATGAATAATATTAAGAAGCCTGAAATCTTTCTGATAAGTCGTTACTCCAAATATGATAAAATTTTACAAAATTTGTCTAAATAATATAATAATTCAATTGATTGTGAACCTAGAATAGCAGAAGCCTATGCGCAACAACTTGAAGCAATATTTTAAATGAAAACGAAAACGTTTTAAATTTTAATAATGAGGAATCATCGGGAAATTATCACATGGGGATAAATAATCCATATGATCCAGGATAGATTACTTTTCAATTTTATCCAAATGATCCTGAGTAGATCACTTTTAAATTGTAAATAAACTTTGACAATGTGAATGTCACATGTCGTTAAAACTAACAAAATTTTCACATGTCAAAATTCTATTAGTTTAGGGGATTTACGCTGTAATATCCACACTGTGGAACACTACCTAAGTATCGTGTTTGAAATCATAAATAAAATTCACAAATTTGTATAAATTTTGGAAAATAACCATAACAGTTTTATTTTAACAGAGAATACAGAAGCGGGAATGTTTGTAGTTTGTTTAATTGATTCAAGTTCACTTGTTCTGAACGAGTAAGATGCATAGAATGGAACTTGGTATTGAATTTGAGCAGAGTAATTAAATAAACATAAAATGGAGTTAATTTAGTTAATAAGCTAAGTAGTATATTATAAAACATGAAGTTTTAGAGATTTTCAGTCTCATTTAAAACAGTTTAGAATGAACTTGAAAAACAATAAAGTAAAATTTCTAAAATCTGACATTCATGTCAAAAACCTAGGGCTGAAAATCTTAATTTGTGGTAAAAACATTTTAAACCTACACAAAATAAATCTTAAATCAAAGACAATTACCAGTAGTTGTATTGCAGCGTGATTACTTCAGAAATAGTAAGTCCATAAATTATAAAACACTGAATGGCATTTTTCAGATATTTTCAAATATTGCATAAAGGTGTTTTGTGAATGATATTTCACATCATGCTGAAAGAAAGAACTAACATTATGATATTAAATGTTTATTGGCATATCGATATACCAATATTCATGAATCTGTCAGTATGAAACATTGCAATATGTTTTTAGCTACTAGCATTTTTTGTTTACGATTACTATTGCTCTAAATGTATGATATAGTATTTATTTGAGTTTGGAATTGTTAATTATAGTTATAGATTTTAAGGAGTACGTAATATGTTAATATATTTCGAGTAATTGCCATTATTCACTTAATAATGAAAAGTAGAATAAGAAATTTATCAGGAAAATTAAAGAATTAGAAACAGTATTCAAATCATATAAAGAACAAACAAAACGGAATAGTTTAAAAATTAAAGTAAAATTAAATTTTGAATAGTAGATCAAAAAACAATTGAAACATTGGAAATTAATCCAATTAAACGACTTTATATTACAAGTCAGTTGATCATCGGCCGCTGAACAGTGAACAGCTAAAAATATTCAGCCAAGATAAACCAATAAATTTATATTAAAAGAAAAGGGAGTGTCTACGCAACCGCCGCGGCGGATCTTTTTCACGACTTATTGAACCGCCGCGCATAGAAATTGAAATATTTTATGCAATTTTCTGAAAAACAAGGCGGGGGGACACCCCCCGCACCACCCTTTTGGTCTCCGACGCTAATGCGGTCTGCGGCGCTGATAATTTATTAACAATTATTTAGCAAAATAAAAATCAACCTAACTAACCCAACTACCATCACATGAAAGAGATAAATTATTATATGAAAAAAAAGAACATTTCTGTCAAATCCAACCAGAATTTGTGAAAAAGGATATTAATCGTTACAAAATATTTAAAAAAAAAGTCAAGTGGGCAGTATTTGAACCCGGGACCTGTCGCTCCACAACACGATAACGTTACGCATAGGAGAGCGATCCATATGGAAAACACCGCTATAGCACAGAATAAATAGTATGTAACCATACCAATTGCCGCGGCGGTTCAATAAGTTGTGAAAAAGATCCGCCGCGGCGGTTCAATAGCCACTACCAAAAGAAAAAGAAGGGAAATCATTTGAAGGTTAGAATAATATTACTATCCAGATATATTGATATTAAATAAATATTTGTCCAAGTATATTAAATATAAGGAGTGAGTAAACTTTGGAAGTATTACGAAGAATATTATCCTGAAAGCAGATTTAGAAAAGGGAAGTATTTGTTAATCCAGTTATCCATAATTGATGGTGGAGAAATTCAAACGTATATCAAGTGACAAATATTTCAACGAAATTTTGAAAATAATTTGGAGGTTATAAACAAACGTCAATCCAGTGACGTAAGAAGAAGAAACCTTGAGAGGTTATAAAAGTCAGTCAAGTGACATAGTATTTCAATGAAATTATCATAACCAGTTAGACGTTATAATTAAACGTCACTCGAGTTATATGAAACCTAGACAAGGTAAAGTTTTATATTACAAATCCATGGTACATATTTTGTTTTAAATAAATTATTTAAATATAAGGCCATATTAGTTTTTAATTAAGTTAGATATTGTTATTTAAATTTGATAGTTACATTCCAGATTGAAATTTATTACTTTGTTCGTTCAATATTGAGTTTGATTTATTTTGATTGGTTTCTTGATCGATGAGCGTAATTGAACTGGGTGTTTTCCCAGTAAATAAAAAATTTCATGTATATAGAGAGACTCGCTAAAAATGTCCCCTACTATGTTCTATAACATATTTTTTTCAAAATTTTTCATAAAGGTAAAACAGTGTTAAAAAAATATATAATCACTAATCATATATAAATTAATATTTATAGTCTTCCTAATAGAAGACTACTAAACAATTAATTCTGTGACGTTTTATTCCCCCGTCACACTCTGACACTCGAGCTTTGTGCTGTCGGTGAACGGTAAGCTCGGGCGCCACCTTTACAGTTTTTTACGTGGTGTAAAGGTCCCACACTAGCCTCATAACGCAGCCTGTTGCAGTAGGGCTGGGATAGCTACGGGTGAAGAAACGGTATGTCCAGAGGGTCTAGGGATAGTAGACTTCACATACACACAGTAAAAAACATTGTTTAGTTTAGATATAAAATATATTTATTGTCCTTTAAACCTACTATTTACAATACTATTATTTATACCTTCAACTATACAGAGAACCAAGAGGTTAAAACTGGAAGCTAGGCTACGGTGATATGGTTCTAGCTACTGTGACACAGACTGTTAAACGGTTATTAACAGTAATGAGGCAATGAGCGGGAGGGGGGCAGAAGTGCAGGGGTAATAATACAGTCGGTACGGTACGGTTACCAGGCGGGAGGAAGCAATATTCAATAGTTCATGCAATACAATTTATACAAGAATACGTTATTCGTAACCTGGCTAGTGTTCAGTGCCCCAACACTCAAAGTACTAATATAATAAAATACACTGGTCGGCAGTACCGGCGGTGTTTCGGGTGTCCAGAGGGCCGACGTGACTGACTGGTCGAATAACTAGGCCAGAGGGGAAATCACGGGACCCACCTTCTACCAAAAATCCCCCAGTAATAACAAGTGCTAATATAACAAAATACACTGGTCGGCAGTACGGACGGTGTTTCGGGTGTCCAGAGGGTCGACGTGACTGACTGGTCGAATAACTAGGCCAGAGGGGAAATCACGGGACCCACCTTCTACCAAAAATCCCCCAGTAATAACAAGTGCTAATATAACAACCCCAAGAAAATAAAATTGCAAAATACGCAGGTCGGCAGTACGGACAGTATTTTGGGTGTCCAGGGGCCAACGTGACTGACTGGTCGAATAACTAGGCCAGAGGGGAAATCACGGGACCCACCTTTTACCCAAGAACTCCCAGTAATAACGACTGGTACACAGGGAATGCTTCCCTTCACAAAATACCCCTCTAGACGTCTCCAGCTACCTCCCGAGTCCTATGACTCGGTGACAACGGTCCACTTTAGTTGTGGCCGGCAAATATTTGCCACATTCAACGTCCCCTCAACTAACTGAATAACTAAGAAAGTTTAGGAACGTTGCAGAGCGGCGGACGCCTTTTACCTGGAAAATAAAACAAAATACAATTTATAATTACGGCACTTCGCACCAGCCAAGTTGCTTACCAAAATCCCAGCTACTTACTTCCTCACAGTCGGTTTGGTGGACAAGCGGTTTCCTGCCTACTTCTAGCTATATCTACAAAGTAGACACAACTGAGCGAAGTGACTCCAGCAGGCCAATGCCGTTGGCTTGTCTCCGTGGAATCAAATCGGGTCAATAGTGCGTAACTAGCGCTACCTAGCGGATTAACTCCTACTTACTAATTTAATATTTCTAAGTAAATAATCAAATTACAACAATTATTTACGATTTGTACCTCCAATATAAAATCTTAATATTCTAAATATGAAAATAAACAGCGGTTTGCCTTGCAATTTCCATATTAAAAAATGCTTCGTTACAATTCAACTCTACATTTTTTTATATTCATATACTTTTATATACGTCAAAGGTATCAAAGACAAAGGTAACGAGCATTCACTGTAAACGTGATAAACTCGTCTTCATAATTCTAAGGCATGTAAAAAATGCGGTAAGTACAAAGCGGACAGGCGGCATCTTTACCTATTCAATGATACCGCCGCGCGGACTCGTTCGACAGGAATTTTTTATGTGACTTAGAAATATGAAGGCAACTTTATACTTTATGCGCGCTCTTAATACGCGACAAATTAAAATACGTTTATTTTTTAAATCTCAAATTCATTTCTATAAGTACATGTTTTTTTTAGTGTATTTGTACATCATGTTATTACGAGATTGACTGTTGCTCAGTTAAGTGATTGTCGTTTTCGTGTAAATATTAAAGTGCGAAGAAATATCGATATAATATGGTGACTACAGAAGTAGTAATATTCCTTGCTGATTCTTAATAGACTAACGGCTCATGACAGATTTTTCGGCATGATCGTTTACCGTCGGTCATGTGAATTTTTGTCTTTCATTGACCGAGTATTAATGCGTGATGTCAAAATTGGAGCTCTCGTTCGTGCAGAAACATTCTGAATGTTAATGCGAAATTGTATTAATAAGTTGCGATTTGGCATGATTGACTGCTTTAGGCGATAATTAATGAAAGAAAAATCCGGCGGACAATTATCTGCCAACGTTTCCCGTGGTTTATAATAGCCCAAAAATCCATTTGTTATTGCAAAAGAAACTACTATTATGGAATGATTGATCATTTACAGTCGGACTTTCATGGGAATCGTCTATTTATGTTATGTGGTAGCGAAAAATATCAAAGGCCGATTGTTTTCACGGTTACAAAATTTTTTGTGATAAATTTAAGGCCCGTGTATACGAATCCGCAAGTGGCGGAAACGTAGGTAAATTATTTTGTTACGAGTCCGCAAATCTCCGCGCATGCGTAGGAGCTTGAGGATTTCTATAATTATAGATTACGGCTCCGCGAGTTGCAGAAATAGGTACATAACCTCAGAATTGGTCGTTTGAATGCTTTAATGTCATAAAAGTTGTGTTTTGAGTTGTAAAAGTATTTCTATGCCAGTGTTGCAGCAAAAAGTAGATGAATCTTCATTTACTTCTGAATAGTATTTAAAGCTAGGGGAAACATTTAATTCCTACCAAGAAGTGGAAAAATTTATAAAAACCATAGAAGAAACAGAATTTATGCAACATCAACGAAGAGATTTATAATAGAACTGTTTCAACAAATGATAATAGTAATGAAAAAACTAGATACTAACCAATAACAGCTGAAAATATATCAAAAATAAAAATTCCATTACAAATGAAAATACGAGAACGATCCAAAGGACAATCTTGTACGCCAACAGGACTGAGAAAGAAAAATGAAGGTGTTCATTTTAAAACTAAGGTACCTGTTCAACGCCAGAAAATTATTTTAATGGAAATTTTTAAAAATATAAATGTTACCAACAACATATTACACGAAAACAAAATAGTTAATGAAAATGATTTGCCTATGTGAGAAGAAATTGACTGCACTATTTTGGAACCAGAAATATGCTTAGCAGAAGTGGAGATATTTTTCTCTAGCATAGCATTTTTACTCCAAGAAATGATTATTAAACTTAAAAAAAAATGGTTTTGTTAGGTTTGAAATACTAGAGTTATAGCAAAGTCTAACTGTGCTAGATGTGCTTTATACTTAACATGACTCCACAAAAAATACGCCTGTTTAAATAGATTACCCAAATCTAACAAAACATGGGTTGTTTTTTGCAAATACAAAACAATATTAATTTTTTTTTTTTAATTTACTGTAGGCATAATTTATTATAATTTGTTATTTCTAAATGTTTTGGTTCTATATTGTACGTATATAGATACCATACAGATGTTACCTAATATCAAAATAATATTCTTTAGTGTCCCTTTAATTCACACCTGCGTTTGTCTAATATTTATTAATTAAGAAAAAAAAATCTTGGTATTTACGCTTAGTTTTTCTGTACCCTTATATTATTTGTAGCACATTACTCACAACTTACCAAGGAGCTTACATGCATATAATTTTATAATTTGCAGAGACTTAATAAAGTTTTATTTTTAGTTAGTCCGCAACTTGCGGAACCCTAATATATAATTATAAAAAGCTCCTACGCATGCGGGGAGATTTGCGGACTCGTAATAAAACTATATACGATTCCGCCACTTGCGGAATCGTATGCCTTTTTTAAATTTAAAGTGCATTTTCTTTATGAATATGGCATGATTATTTACCGTCGGGCGTTTGAAAATTTTGTTAAATTTCGATGAAATATGGACGATTATATCATGGCCCGACGTTTCTGAGGGTTGTAAACATTCGGCCGACGCAATTTACAGTTGAGAAAAACGCATACAATTTGGACTGATTGTTTACCGTCGGCCATCAGTATCACTCAATTGATAATGTTGCAAAACGACTATGTGAACGTGGGCCGACAAATCGGACAATTAATAACACACCTTATACAAAACTTAAACAGGTGTAAAGAAATATTAACGATTCGGGATGATTGCTTACCGTCGGCCATCAGTTTCATTGGATTGATAATGTTGCAAAACGAAGATAACGTGGACCGACGAATCGGACGGTTAAAACACCTTATAAATAAATTAAAAAGTTGTAGAAAATACTAACAATATGGACTGATTGTTTACCGTCGGCCATCAGTTTCAGCAAACTGATAATATTGCAGAACGACGATATCAACGTGGGCCGACGAATCGGGCGTTAGTAATATGTTATAAATAATTTAAATGTTACAAAAAAATTGAACATATAATTTTAGATTGCACGACATATAAATAACTAATTTTGAAACATGTGTATATAATATTGTGACAGTAATTAAACAGTGCTTTGAAAATGATTTTCATAACGCCTGCGCCGAAAGTAGGCATTTTCAACGTTAAATTTTGTACAGAAAGTAGGTAATATTGTATCCATATGCAATGAACCCTTGACGACAAATTTTCACATGACAAATCATAACCCACAACTGCTGGCGTCAAAATCAGGTTCGGTTCCGATCTGGCGTGCCGTTTGGCCTGATGCAGCTATTTGTGGTAGGGGTACCTAGTGCAACTGTTCAAAAATTTCTGAATCTTTGAAAACTCCCTATAAAGATACTGCTATCGCCCGATTCGTCGGCCCACGTTGATATCGTCGTTTTGCAATATTATCAGTTTGCTGAAACTGATGCCCGACGGTAAGCAATCAGTTCAACAACTTTTTAATTTGTTTATAAGGTGTTTTAACCGTCCAAGTTAATATCTTCTTTTTGCAACATCCAATGAGACTGATTGCCGACAGTAAACAATCAACCCGAATTGTTAATATTTTTTTTATAACTTTTTAATTTTTGTATAAGGTGTTTTAACCGTCCGCGTCCGATTCGTCGGTCCACGTTCACATCGTCGTTTGGCAACATTAATCCATTGATGCTGATGGCCGACTATAAACAATCAGTCCGAATTGTTAATATTTTTTTACAACTATTTAATTTGTTTAAAAGATTTTCTAACCACCTGAATCGTCGGCCGTTGTTATAAACAACAATATTTCATCTAAATTGAAGTAACTGTCAATATTTTACACGGTAAACAATCATGCCATATTCATAAAAAAATTGCACTTTGAATTTATCACAAAAATTTTTGTAACCGTGAGAACCGACGGCCTTTGATATTTTTCGCTACCACATAATATAAATAGACGATCCCCATGAAAGCCCGACTGTAAACGATCATACCATAATAGTCGTTTTTTTTTTTTTTGCAATAACAAATGGATTTTTGGGCTATTATAAACCACGCGAATCGTCAGCAGATAATTGTCCGCCGGATTTTTCTTTCATTAACTATCGCCTAAAGCAGTCGGCCGACGGTAAACAATCATGCCAAATCGCAACTTTTTAATACAATTTCGCATTAACATTCAGAATGTTTCTACACGAACGAGAGCTCCAATTTTGACATCACGCATTAATACTCCATCAATGAAAGTCAAAAATTCATATGACCGACGGTAAACGATCATACCGAAAGATCTGTCATGAGCCGTTAGTCTATAATTGAGCGATGATAAGAATCCTAAATGTATGGTGTGTGCATGGTCGTTTTGTGTTGAAAGTGGCAGGGCAAAAAAATATTGACGACAGAGGAAGATATAACATTGTGCCAAAATGTGTCACAGATACCTGAGACCATTTTTTCAAATAGCGCGGTATGCGGTGCCTGTCGCATAAAAATGTATAAACGAAAACATTCAGAAGATTTCAGCAAAATCGATCAAAATCTACGAAGTAGCAGTTCGAACTCGAACCAAACCCTCAAACCCATAATTAGACCCAGATGTTACAGGGGGCTACAGACGTAACTGCATACTTGAACGGTATGCATGCGCAAGTTTATTGTACAAGTATACTGGAACGTGTGTATTATAAAAATTGTGCAAGTGTTATAATCAATGATCGGAATTTGGATTTAATTCCAGTGGCGCACATGTATGAAATTTTACATCAAAATGAGTTGAGTTTATGATGTATTTTGGCATAATAAATGTATGTACACATATTTCACGCATAAATTGTTATAAATTCGCACAGCAATTTCAAGTTTCAAACTTTATACTTTTACTGAGTGTTCATAGTTTCAAAGTATACGGTAACTATTTTTATTAAATTTTCAGGTAAGAGACGATTTCTTTTAACAGTAAATATCCACTGTAAGGTCGAAAATGATCTATCGCATTCCACAGAAAGGAGGGAAAAATATCTAAAGATATTGATATTCATTCAACACCTCATCAAGGAAGGCATCTAGTTCTGTCACATTTTTTTTGCTAATGGCAAATGCGACCGCCAAGTCTGGATTCCTTTGTGAAACTGAAACCTACTTTTTTAATATAAACCTCACCAGTTGCACATGGAATTTCTTTAATTGTTTTTTGAACAGTGTCTAGTTTGTTAAATATTTCTTCCAAGGACAAATTTAGACATTGAAGGTTTTCTATTTTAAAACATTCGAAAATAAATTTTAAATCATTTTTAATATTTGGAATATTCATTAAATCCTTTGCATGCTTAATCGCAGTAGCATCTTCATTTAAGGTTTCTACAAGTTTCTTTACTGAGTTGAAGTTAACATGGTAGTAACATGCCGGGTTTATCCATATTCCGCGACGTGTGATCACTGGTTTTGGAGGAAGCGGCAAATTAGGACATTTTTCTTGGAAATGTTTATCCTACTAGGAGCTTGTCAACATTTGTGAAACAATCTCGTACTTTTTCGCATACGCGATGCAACGCATGCGCTAAACAAGTAACATGTAACACTTGTGGGTATTTCCTTTTAATTTTTTTTTTCCATCACTTAACATATACGACACTGAATCACTAGTAAAAACAACTTTCTTTAAATTTTGTTCAGCCAAGTCTTGCCAAAGCCATTTTAAAGTGTTTTCAAAAAAGTTAAAACACTGACTCGCCATTAACTGTTTCTAAAACCTTGGAAGCTATTAAATGGCACTTGCTAGGACAATAAACATAATTTTGTAACTAATAAATTGGCAGCGTTATTTCCCAAAAAGTCTGCCGTTTCGTCTATTGTAACATAAAACCAGCCATTTTGAAGATCACTCCGAATACCTTCCAGTTTTTCTTCATATAATTCGCTGAGGACTTTATAAAGCTTAATCCATTTTTGACCACAATTTTCCTCGGACTGAAATCCGGCATATTGATTTTAAGTCGTTCTTTCAGGAAACACTATTGTAAACCCTGGCCTAAGGCCAAGTACATTCAATTTAAAGGCGAGTAAATAGTAAATAATGTTTGGCGTGTATTGCAAGCGTGTCGGCCACGCGTTGCAGGTGTGCATTGTTTTCGCGCTCTGTTTCTTTAACTTAAATAGCGTTTTTTGTCTAAACAGATTATATGGTTTATATTACATGAAAAATAAAACAAAATTTATTTATTTCTCAGTGAATTAAACATCTGTGTTGATTTATTTTATTTATTATATTTCAATAAATCCTTGTAACGACGCACCTGAAAATGAAACTCAAATTCTAATCTCTGGAAGTGTTATAATACACACGTTCCAGTATACAATAAACTTGGGCATGCATACCGTTCAAGTATGCAGTTACGTCTGTAGCCGCCTTTTTATATTACCTATGAAATACAAGGTAGTTCCGACGAATTTTCAGAGCAATATCTTGAACTTCCCGTACAAATATCTACTCATAGATATTGTTTTGTTTCATTCGCTCTAACATCGCAGATTTAATTATTATATCTAAAAAACTCGCTTATACATTGTTATTCCATGCGATTTATTTTCATTCCTAGAGGAAACACATTTTAGCACAAAGGTTTATATCTTCCTCTGTAGTTAGGATTATTTTTTGTCCTGCCACTTTCAACACAATATGATTCATAATTCAAGAAATACAAGAGTTTAATCAAAACTCTAATTAGACTTTGTTGATGAAGTGTTTGCCAATTATTTGATTGGTGAGGGAGACATGAATTTCAGCTGTACCAATTCTCAACTATTCGGCGATCTGCCAAAAGCATTTCTGGGTTATCTGAGAAATGGAATCTTGCAGTTACCACTCGCGAAAATCAATAAAATTTTCTGTAACAAAATTCAATACCTACTTATATGGATGTTGTATATTAAAAACATTTTATGAACACGGTAAATGTCTTTACTTTCCCCTATCCGTTTTTAAATTGTACATCAAAACTTAATATAGGAATTATAGTGCCACTGGGGGTGCAGATTCGGGGCCTCAATCTGCTACAGAGTCTCCTACAGAAGAAAATGAGGGTCAATTTGGAAATGGTATGTAAAGCAACATTTTTATTAAATTATTGTGTATAAAAGTTTTTGTCTGTACAATATTATTTACTTCTTCACTGTAAAATAAAAATTCTACACGCCTGGGGTATTCTATAGTTTCCATTGGCTGAATTGATATCATGCTGTTCAATTCTATTAAATAAGAACCAACATTATTATTTTTCAGTGCAAAGTAAGGCTTTAGCTGGCGCTAAGTCTTTTGGAAGTTTTTTGTATTCTGCTGTAAATAAAGCTGGAAAAACTGTAAGCGAGGCTGGTGCAAAAATCAAAGAATCTGTTGAAAAGAACGTAAGTTTTTCTGTTGAAATATTGTTGAAGTATTTGAAGTTGGCGAGCCAGCAGTCAATTTCAAACTTTATGGCGACTTTGTGTTATCATTCAAAAATTCAGTAGGAATAATTGGCGCTCCAACTTCATATCCCCAACATAATTGTACTACGCATTTGTAGGTTAGTGATTTATGAAATAATGTTAACTTTTGCAAGTGAAAAGCCAGTATTAGAAAATAAGTGGTTCGTATTAAGTTAGGTTGTTTTTAAATTATGTTTTTTAAAAATAAATTCCTTGGGCGAATTATAAAAACTGAGATCTATTCTGAAAGAAAGAAAATTTAAAAGCGCCATTTTAAGGAATTGAATTAGACATTAACTAATATTTTCTTTGATAAAATATGGTTATGAAGAATTAAATAAATAAAAATTTTGACTATATTCAACCGAGAGATTTTACATTTTTGGCATTATTCTTTTTTCCTGTGTTAAATCTTTCTTTCATTTTTCTTCATCATTAGTATGCACACAGGGTTGTTTTTTAATTTTAATAGAGTAATTATCTGAGGTTTGTTTCACCTATCGGATATGTGATAAAACCAGGGTTGGCTTTAGGTGGTTATGTGTCAGTACATAAAGATTCGAATGCATGTTGAAAATCTATTTATATTGCGAGAAGGAGCGCTCGATGTCGACAGATGTAACTGGGGTATACTTAAAATATCTAAATTTTCGCAAAGTCATCACATTCATGCCCGGTGTAGCAAAGTCTACTTCTTTGCCATTTAAAAGGTCTATTGCACCTGTCATCGTAACAAATCCGGGATTTTCTTTAAACAGTCTGCAATTGTCTTTGTACCCTTACGGCAAAATCTCCCTGTAATTGAAAAATATATTGACGAAGATCGTACACAACATTTATTGCATCCAGTTTAGTAAATTCTGATGTTGGCTTATATTGAAGGTCCTGTATGGCTAGTGGAATTCATGAAGAATATCCGTGTATGGTCTCCAGATTTTCTTAAACGGTTGGATCCATAAATGCCTGTGGCGTCTGTGAAATAGCAACTGCGTCATTTGGCTTTAACTGCTGTATTACGGATTTCATATATTCAAAATGACAGTAATAGTTAGACCCTGGCGTAAAAGTAGTTATGCCATAGACCGTCTTCACATACGGATAAATATAATATTTTGAATCGAGAATCTTACGATTCATTTAAGCAAATAAATACATTATTTATAGGAAATAAATACTTCTGCGGTAAGAAATAAAAAGTATGGCATAAAACTCATAAAATAGTAAATAAATAATTTATTATTAAAAATCTGGAGAAATTATTTATTTGGTGAGATATGTTGTAATCGTGCTACAAATATCTCAGTCGCTCTCTTTCTGCTTTTTTTACGACAGCAAATAGTATACGGTAAACAATAATAATAGTAAAAGAAACCCCAAATTGCCTTTTGTATTTTGCAGAAGACTTTAAACATACAGAAAGTACTTAAAATAAAAAAAGGTTCAACAATTATTATTGTTTTATTACACAGCGACCAATGGCATGTGAGCCTGTTTTCACATACGCATTATGGAGTCAACACTACAGACTTGTCAGTATATTTTCAGCTTTTGATAGAAGTAAATGTGTTGTGAAGACCGTGAAATACAAACTGGATACAGTGTTAAGAAGTAACCCTGGGTTTTCAACATTTTTGTGTGTGGTGAATCTATTAAGTGGCAAAGTGAACTGTTTAATGCCAGACATAAATCTGCCATCTATAAGAAAATATAATTAGTGACAAGCGCCGGAGTTTAACTTCGGACGGTTTAGAACAAATGCAAATAATATATTTTTATTATTCTAAAAAGGCATAGTTACTAAATGTTTGTGTTTGCGCACCCAACAATAAGTGCATCAAAGTATAACCCTATCGGAGCCATTTACCTTTAAATATTACGGAAATCACTAGATCTATACAATTATAAGGTAAGATATTATATTATTGCGCATGAAAATGTTTATCTAGTTCATGCTGCGCAGAGTCGATTCTGGCTTTTACGTCATAACTACCTGGGTCTGGTAATAGTATGATGCTGTCTTTAGCCAAGTCCCCCATCATGTTGTAATGGGTTCTGGAAATAATGGAGTATTTGGTAGAATTTCGTGAAGCAACTGTATACAACTTGGTGCTTTAAGAAAAACTTTCTATACACTTAGCTATTAATTTATCAACATTAGGGTAGCACCTCCTAATAGTTTCAGCAATCCTATGAAGCCCATGTGCTAAACATGTTACATGCTATATATATTCCGATGTTTCCTTCAAAATTCTTCCAGCAGCTTTCATATAATTCATTCCATCGGTAAGAACTTATCCCTATTATCGGCATATTTGTCACCCCAAAAGTCTTATAAACTTTAATTTACTGCATCCACTATAGTGCGAGAATTTGTAGCTTCTAAAGCTTTAGAGGGAATCAAGTGTCCGCACTAAAACATTCCCTACCTTGAACTCGCAGGCATTGATCGTTTCGTCCACGCTAAGCCTTCCCATTAAGCTCAGCCGAAATTTTCTGTCTAATATTTACGCACTCCGTAAATAAATATTTTTTTCTTAGTGTAGACTCTGAAGGCACTAAAGTGCCTTCGTAAAATTAATTTTGTAAAAAATTTATCAGACACGGCAGGAATTTTTATCAAGAAGTGAATAAACTCACTAAATATAAAGGAAACAAGGCATATCGACAATAGTGGAAAGCAACAAGGAATATATATCTGATGAGCAGAAAGTTGACATTTTTTCGGAGCAGTTCAAGCAAAACTTTTCTGAAGACAATCTTCCATATTTTGACCAAGAAAATTTCAATTATGTCAATGAGTGGTACGATGATTATTTTAAAAATACAGCTCTTGAAGAAAATATTTCGGCCGAAGAAGAATATTTTCAAATTTTCGAAAAACAAAGAAACTCAGCTCCTGGTTACGACAACATCCCTTGGTTGGTAATAAAAAAAAACTTGATTATAACATACATTTATTTGTCCTGAAAATTTATAACCACTGTATCGCACATCAATACTTCCCTAAAATATAGAAAAAAGGCATGGTAATAGTCATTCCGAAACCAAACACAGATCACTCAAGAGCAAACAACTATAGACCAATAACTTTGCTTCCTGTATTAGGCAAATTTCTTGAGAAACTCCTTAAAAATAAAATTTAGGCTCCAATGACAGACAAAATTCCGAGACATCAGTTTGGTTTTAAACAAAAATGCTCCACGTTACACCTACTCACGATTTTAACATTAAATACGCAGTCAACTATACAGAATAATTATAAAACAGCTGCTTTATTCCTGGACTTTAAAAAGGCGTTTGATAGTGTATGGCATAAAGGATTATTATGGAAACTGAAAAGACTCGACTTACAGACACAATTATTTACATGGTGAAAAGTTTCCTCGAGAACAGAAACTTAACAGTGAAAATAAACAATACCATGTCTCAAGAATTTACAACTGAACAAGGAGTCCCGCAAGGTTCCTCACTATCTCCACTTTTATATAACATTTATTGTTACGACATATTTAATTATTAACCTGAACAACTGTCATACATTTTACAATATGCAGACGATACAACCTTGATCTCACATGAACGTTCGATTGCAACGGCAAGGGACATTCTTCAAATATTACTGATCAATACTCTAGCATGGACAAGCAAATGGAGACTGCAAATCAATCCGCTAAAATCACAATTCATTTTATTCAATCACGCAATATCCAATAGTTCTCCCTCTATCGAAATAAGTAATCACCAAATTCATCCAGTAACCAATATCAAGTATTTGGGGGTTTATTTAGACAATAAATTAAACTTCAACATGCATTCTAAAATGGTAAAAAAAAAATGCATATCCAGAGCGAATAATTTCAAAGTATTAACATTCAAAAATAGGGGGATAAAAGCCACAGCAGCTGCCAAAATATACAAAACAATTTGTAGACCTATTTGAGAATATGGACATCCATTATACATGAGCAGCAGAAATCCAGGTGAAAAAAATTTAAGGACAGCTGAAACAACTGCACTAAGGAAAATTACAAAGATTCGGCACCCACACAATCCTTTACACAATCCTCCTAAGGCACTTTTGTATGAATTGGTGCAAATACTGCCTATCGAGGAGAGAATACGTCTCAACGAAAAATTTGCACAGAGATACTACAATATTGAAGTAATGCAACCACTAATAATCGCTCGAAACAACAATACACCCAGATTCGCATATCCGGAAAGACCAACTTTTGACCAGATGATATTGATGTCGCAGGAGTACTGAAGCACTACGTCTCACATTGGATTTTTTTTTTGCAATTTATCTATTAACCTTTTGTTTCCCACCATATTTTTTATACAAAATGTTAAATATGAAGGACCTAGGTCGATGACCTTTTGATTGTATTTTATTACATTGTATATTAATGCGATCAATAAATAACTTTTATTATTATTATTATTATTGTTAAAAACCAGTTACCCTTCTCTGTGGCTCCGACCCTCACCGAGGGGAGCTGGTAGTACCGGTAGCCACTCCCCACACCGTGGGGTAAGTGACTACTGGGTCCGGGAATTGTGTGCCCTGAGTAGACGTAGCGAACCGAGGATGACGGCCTTCTGCATCCTACCGGCTAAGATCTCTGCCGAGTTTGGGCATGCCGGTATGATCTTCAGTTCCGAAAGCAGTGTGTGCCTCGTTCCACTTAGGGCTCCTATGGTCAGTACCACCAACTTAACATTATGGTCTGGGTAAAATCTGCGGAGTTCGAAGAGCAAATCTCGATATTTTGTCCGGTTTTCCTCCTCCTTCAAGACAATGTTTTCCGCGGGAGCCGAGAACTCCACGACAAACATTGTCTTGAGTTGGTGATCGAGGAGTACTACGTCAGATTTGTTGGCTTGTATTTGCCTGATGGTGAGAAACGAGTAATTCCAATAAATTAGACACTTCTCATTCCCCACAACGAACTCGATATCCCCCGGAGCGTAAGGCAGCATACTGAAGCACTGCGTCTCACATTGGATTTTTTTTTTACAATTTATCTGTAATTAACCTTTTGTTTCCCACCATATTTTTTATACAAAATGTTAAATATAATATTATCATCTCCTTGGCTGAAGGACCTAGGTCGATGGACTTTTGATTGTATTTGATTACATTGCATATTAATGCAATCAATAAATAACTTTTATTATTATTATTATTATTAATTTAGTATGTTGCCTGACTTTCTGTTCTTACACTTTAGAAATGTTTCAGTACATGTTTACAATATATAATATCTGTAAAAGCCATCTATGGAATCCGATGGGTAAATCCGACCTCTGGTAATTATTGGTAAACAGAAAAATGTTAACTTCGAAAAATAACTCGCAGGAAATAGTTCTTTTTTTTGTGAAACGTAATAATGTATGAGATGAGTACTATCTGGCTCCTCGTTCAATATGCTGATTTGCCATACACGCTCTCTCTCGCACTTGAAGTGACTTACAGGGTTGAATATTATAGGTCCCCGTTTGATCCTCCGCTTATTGGACATCCTGTATATTCTTTGAGATAAAACTTCATTTCTGCTCGATGCATTAAGAAAACTAAGTTCGATATGAAATAAGAAGTTAAGTGTATTTAAAGACAGTTCTTCACACATTTTGTATAGTCGTTTAAAAAAAAAAATTCTTACAATATTTAACGGCTCCTTTTGACTTCATTAACATTTTTGTAATACTCTATTACTACAATTAAAATTAAAAGAAACCAGCTACGTGTGTTTGTTATTAACGGAGAAAGAAATTTGCGATAGAATTGTTCAAATGTAGTGAAATGAATATTGTGCAAGTCTACTCTTCAGAATTGTCCAAAGAATACGAGTTAATAATCCCTTTTTAACATACACCCTTCTAAAGCCCTTTTATGGGAGCCCAAAGTGCCCTATGGTGACAAAAATAGTGTATTGTGTATTTCTGACGTTTATTATTGTTCATTTGAGATTATTTGTGCACAAATTGTTATTAATTAGTCACATTCTAGATTGTGTTATTGTTTTCGAAGTTTTTTAAACAATTGTATTTTGCTATAAGTAACATTTCCATCGTTTCACATGTGAAAAATATACGATATTCTACTTTTGTCTTGTGAGGTCATTTTGGGACCCAATTAATAGTTCTCATGAGAATTATTTTCGTATTTTTTGGACAATTGTGAAATTTAAAAAAGGTGGAAATGTTATAAAATATAATTGTTTAACTAAATTATAATTGTATAAACAATTTTGAAAACATCAAAACATTGTCATAATCTAGAATGTGACTAATTAATAAATTTATGCGAAAAAAAATCTCAAATGAACAATAATAAACATAAAAAATTCTCGATACCCTACTTTTGCCCTCATGGGGCAACATGGGGTCCTATAAAAGGGTCTTATGAGGGTTTCATTTAAAAAAGAATTATTAATTTGTATTTTCTGGAAGATTCTGAAGAGCAGACTTGCGTGCGATATTTATTTCATACATTTTAACAATTCTATATGAAAAAATGTCTTTGCTGATAAAAAATACATGGTCTTGGAGGCACGTGTTAATGTCAACCGATTTTGCTCAAATTTGCACATCATTTTTTGTCGATTTCGAACAGTTATGAGACAAAAAAAAAATTAAACTTAATTTTTTTGAGCCACATTGTTGGTATAAAAAATTCCTAGTTTTTTAGTAAAATCTTTGTATTTACTCAATGTTCTGTTTACAGAGTATTTTAGGAGAGTTTAACAAAGAACAAGAGGCATTTGTTAAGGGCCAGAGCAACACTACAGCCACCGCTTTACCTCCATGGGTGGGCTGTGCTAACGAGGAGGCAATTAAGGAAGAATGCCTCAGTCTCTCTACAGACAGAAGAAACTTCGTGCGAAGTCCACCAGCAGGTGTAGATTTCCAGTTTGATTATGATGTATCGTACGGAATTGCCATGGCCATAATGGAGCATGATCCCAATTTAGAAAAAATGCGCTATGAACTTGTACCTAAGGTGTAAGTACTTCCAACACATCACTTAACATAATAGACCCATTTAACATGTTTTTATAATTATATATTCTGAAA
This sequence comes from Stenurella melanura, assembly GCA_963583905.1. Taxonomy (NCBI): domain Eukaryota; kingdom Metazoa; phylum Arthropoda; class Insecta; order Coleoptera; family Cerambycidae; genus Stenurella; species Stenurella melanura. The sequence goes on along the minus strand of OY757318.1, from coordinate 61,495,283 downwards.
GAGTTTGACGACTATAGTAGTAGCTATGCCAAAAATTAGAATCTACTGGCACAGCCTTTATGTACAAAAATTTTGTTAAAATTGGCGCACTTAAAAACGCTATAATAACCACGTTGTGATGTCACTTGGCTGAGCCACTCGGAGAAGACAGACATTAACAGAGTCAAAATTGGATTCAAAATGCCCAATCTGAACACAAATTTCCACCCACATGAATTTCTTTATGAAATATGTTTTCGACATTTTAAATATATTGTCCAAAAGTCCTTAACGATATCACTGGCGATTAACATTTTACTACTAACAGACTGGTTACATGTGCGCCAATGGGCGTGACTCGATTGAGTTGAGGCCTTGGTTTCTAGTATATACACCAAATCCCAAGTTTCTATACTTTTACAACTTGCTTTACTTATTTTTCCCTATTTACCTCTACTTACCCCCCACTCCTTCAACGGAGTCATGTCAAAATATAATATAGTTTCAGATGTCATTATACGTGTACCAAATTTCAAGTGAAAATCTCAATTTAATTTTATCAACTCTTTTAATAAGGGAGTGGGGGTGGTGGGAGGATGGAAAATATTATAAAAAACCTGAGCCTTTCACTTCTAGTATATACACCAAATCCCAAATTTCTGTAGGTACTCTTACCAGCTTGCTTACTTATTTTCCCCTATTTACCCCTATTTAACTCCCAACCCTTCATTGGAATCATCTCAAAATATAATCTAGTTCCAGATGTCGTTATAATACATACATGTACCAAATTTCAAGTGAATATCTTAATTTTATTTTATCAACCTCTTTATTGATGGAGTAGGGTTGGTGGAGGGTTGAAAAATATTATAAGAGTCTGAGGCCTTGGCTTTTAGTACATACGCCGAATTTTAAGTTTCTGTACTCTTACCAGCTTGCTTTACTTATTTTCCCCTATATATCTAGTTCCTGATGTCATTATAATATATGTGTATACCAAATTTCAAGGGAATATATCAATTTTATTTATCTTTAATAATGGAGTGGGGGGATGGAAAATATTATAAAAAATTTTGAGGCCTTGGCTTCTAGTACATACACAAGATTTCAAGTTTCTGTACTCTTACCAGCTTGCTTCACTCATGTTCCCCTATGTACCCCTGTTGAACTCCCAACCCTTCCCCTTCAACGGAATCATCTTAAAATATAATCTAGTTCCGGATGTTGTTATAATATATACGTGTCCCAACTTTCAAGTGAAAATCTCAATTTTATTTTATCAACCCCTTTAATAATGGAGTGGGGGGTTGAAAAATATTATTAAAAATCTGAGGCCTTGAGTTCTAGTACATACACCGAATTTTAAGTTTCTGTACTCTTGCCAGCTTGCTTTACTTAATTACCCCTATTTCACACAAATTTTACACTTCTTAAATTTCAATGTACCAAGGATGCATTGCGAGCTCCAGAGACTTTTCATTTGAGCATTCCTCGCACACACTTACTAGAAACATCACCAATATATCAAGCTTGCTCTAAATATTCGAAGGTCAAATGCTGTACTGTTTAGCTTCCTTTACTTATTGTCCCCTATTGACCCAACTCCCAACCCTTTAACGAAATAAGTTCAAAATATAATCTAGTTCCAGATATCGTTAACATACATATGTATACCTTTCAAGTCAGTTTCTTAAACCGACCGATCAACATATTTTTTTCTCACTCAATTTTTTTTTTTTTACGATTACCTAACTTCCTCTTCTAAATGTGGAAGTAAAAAGAATTATTAATTCGTATTCTATGAACTTTTGTAACCAGTCGGGTGATATTTATATATTATCACAGCTTTAAGAGCCGCTTGGCTGTCTGTAAATATCTTTATTGATTTGTGTCTGGCATGGATTTCTGCCTGAAAAATAGTCACATTATCACCAAGGCTGGAAATTATCCTTACCCTTGGTTTGCTCCAGTTCCCTCAGGAATTTTGGAGCCGTCTGTGAACCAACCGCTGTCTGCCCTTTGTAGGTCGGTTTTGTTCCGATCCCATTTGTCTCTTCCAGGAAACAGGACTTTAAAGGGCAGTTCATGGTTGATCAAGGTAGACATCACATCTGAAGGCATTCTCAGGATGCTGTGACCGATTGAGTCGTCCAACGGCCTGTTGTGCTCCATGATATGAGCGTGCGACATATTAGTTACCACTTGATGGATCCTGTATGTTGCCCACCTGGCCTCTCTCTCCAGGCAAATATGGAGAGGAGGTAGTTCCAGGAGGACTTCCAGAGTAGCTGACGGTGTGGTGCTTATTGCACCAATTTATTGCCAAGCATGCTTGTCTCTGCAATCCAGAGAGTTTGCCTTTGGTCGTTTGTTGCAGCCCTTTCGGCCACCAAACTATTGAGGCATACGCATCATTGGTCTAATGACCGTAACATATATCCAATATATTTGTTGGGGACCAATGCCCCAAGATTTTCCGCAAATTCTTCGACATGTCCACAGGGACAGTCTCGCTTTGTGGATTACCTTTTCCAAGTGGGAATTCCAGTTGAGTGACTTATCTAGGGTTACATCTAGGTATCTCACTTCTTCCACAAATGGAATGATTTCACCTGATATACAAATACAAATAACTTTATTTCATTATGGAAGGTGGTTCCAGATTGTCCAGCTTCCTTTTTTTAGTGAAGGGTATAATTACCATTTTGTGGGGATTGACAGACATCTGCTCCCTCTCACACTAGATATCAATGGCATCTAGTACCTCTTCCAAGGGTATTACAAAGTACCTCTTCCGATTTTCCTCTAACCAGAGTGACCAGGTAGTCAGTATATGCCTGAATCTCGACTTCCCACAGGGAGACAATGGCAAGCAGGTCGTCCACAAGAAGTGACCACAAGAGCGGTGAATCCAGTCAATTATGGTTGGCTCGATTCCTCTGGCAGCTGCTGCTGTGTATAAGGAGTCAGGCAGTGCATTGTTGAATGCTCCTTCGATGTCGAGCGGCAGTTGTTTATTCATCACAATCAAACTCCCTGGGAAGTGATTCAGTGCAAGAATTTCTAGGGTTTCTTTTCCAGATTCGGCAAACGAGCCATCCGGTCATTTCACCGTACCAAATACTCGAGCTGGTTTTCTGGAATTGATCTTGCGGATTCTAGTGCTGCCAGGTAAATCAGTAATACCCTCGCAGAACTTCCTCCAAGATTCCCTTTTTGCTTTCAGGATTTGTTTATTATAATCTGTTAGTGTAGATCTATATAGCTCCCAGTTGCCCGAATCTTTAGCTCGATTGAAGAGGTGTCGAACTTCTTTCCTCATTTTAATTAGTTTTCTGTTTCACCATGGTGCCCCTCTGTTGTCCTTTTTGGATTTTAGTGGAGAATTTTCATGATAGGCTGAAATAGCTGCATTCCAGATCTGTTCCGCCGCAATTTCTATTTCATCACGATTCCTGACTGTGATGAGAGCAGATCCCAGATGCGACTCAAGGGACTGTTATATCCTCCCCGGTATGTACATCTGGGATTCCGATACCTCGCCACCGGTCTTGATCCAACTTCTTTGTTAAATTGGATATGATCAGAACATGAGGGTTCAGAGGATATCTCATTGCTCATAAAGTTTGAACTAATTGTCAAATCTAGTACCTTCTTCCTATTTCTAGTGATAAAGGTTGATTCTGTTCCAATTTTATTCACAATTAGTCTTTCACCCAATAAATAATCAAAAAGTGCCTCGCCTCTTTGGTTGATGTCTGTGCTCCCCTATGTCATATGATGGGATTTTGCGTTATATCCCATCGGATAGTGGTCATTACCAGGTAAATGTTGTTCCTCTTACTGTAGGCGATTAGCGACCTGACTGCAGATGGAGGAGTTTGACCTGCATCCCTGTCTCCCGGTAAGTAATAAGAGGCTATTATGTCCATCCTGCCCTCATTCACCGGTAACAGTAAATGAATGGCTGCAACATCCTGGGTGCAGTAACCTGAAAGTACAGAGTATTCTATGTTGTTTCTGATTAGGATACAGGCTCTGGGTCTTTCACCGGATCCAATGGATATTACCTTACCAGAAGTATTGCCTAGTCTGTTTATTCAGCCTGTGTTGGTTGTCCAAGGTTCCTGGATAAAAGCAACATCAAATTGCTCTTCCTTGAATCGTTTGCCAAGAACGACCTGACTGCAGATGGAGGAGTTTGACCTGCATCCCTGTCTCCCTGTGTCCTTCCTCCGGCGGCTGGTTGGTGCCACATGCTTCCAACGCTGTTTGCAAGGCAGTGTCATAAAGGACACCGCTCCTGATTAAACGACTGAGGCACCTTTTCCTAGACCCGCTCAGTCATTTCCTTTTCAGGGTCGGATTGGATGTTTCCTCCCCTGACATACCTTTACCTTCAGGATCAGCGGTTGGTGGCCTTAATGGCTCCCTACCCGATCCCGCGAGATTGGGTCAGTTTCTGGAGTGCGATTTTCCCCAGCCTCCATTTGTTCTCCATTTTGGAGATCGAGGGTTGAACTCCCTCGTTGGGATTAATTGTTTTTACCAATTGGTCCATACGGTTCCCACGAGTAGGTAAGGAAGAGTAGTCCACCACAACAGAGCCTCACATTGCTGTGGTAAGGCAGAAATACTCCGAAGGAAGGAATATTAGGGCGAAATTGAATAATTATTTGTAGAAAGGCAAACGTTTTTTATCTTATATACGACGGGGGTGCATAAGAAATTTCGAAGTAGAATGAAAAACAGAGGAAACAACGTGCTCAAAATTACAAAAAAATGTGATTTTACAGCGTATGAATTTATCATTATTTCTTTTAAGTTAATAAACAGACTTAAAAACATATAATTCAATTATCTTTATTAACACACTAATTAATTCACATATATTAATTACCCTTTCTCTAACACTATTTCAGAAACTACAAATTCCACAACTAAAAATTGTGTCGGAACAAGTATCATTCCAACACACTGTTATATAATAATACCGCACGACTTTCCACAAATCAGAAACTGTTAAATCACATTAGTGGTTCGGTTACTATGGTTACGTCGAACAAAAGGTATTTATATCTAGGTTCGCATTTGACGTTTTGAACAGTTTCGAAGTTTTTTTGTACAATTTCTAAAATATTATTAGAGCAAGTATAGTTTACAACACGTTTGGAATGGCATATTCCACACTTGCCTTCGGCTCAGACTACGAACTTTTCGCTCATGTGGAATTTGGGCCATTCCATAACTTGTTATAGAATATACTATTCCATCGTAGGTAGAAAATGGACATTTTTGTAATAATAATAATAATACTAATAATAATAGGTTTATTAGCAATGGCTAATTAAATTACAAAAAAGTACATAATCAAAATTCAATACAAAGTTTTAAATTTAACATTATTCTACATTATTACATATATATGTGTAACATTTTCTCTTAAATGCTTGCAAAGATTGACATGTTTTTATTTCAATGGATAATCTATTATAAGTACATTACCATACCATTGTGATATAAATCATTCTGTCCATAATTTGTCCTAACTGTGTGTATATATAGATCATGTCTGGTTCTGGTCATGTATTGGTGAATGTATCTTACATAAGTACATAATTCTAATAGATGTGCAGATAATTGGCCATGCAAAATTTTATATATAAATGTCATCGTATTAAAAGCTATGTTCTGTTTGACACTAAGTACACCTACATTTTCAAACATAATTTTTCTATCAGTATATCTGTTGCAGTTTAATATTATCCTCAGTGCTTGACTTTGTTTCTTTTGTAATATTTCTAATTCGTTGTTATTCAACAGCAATAGTATTGATGCACAATAATTTAAATGTGGGCTAATGATTGATTTGTATATTATTGTTTTTGTCCATTGAAAAATGTTATTACTTAGTGTCCCTAGTAAATTAAATTTTTTGGCCGTTTTACCTGTTATGTAACTTGCATGTTTTCAAAATGTTAGTTGGTCATCTATTATCACACCTAAATATTTATATTTTTTTTCTCGTTCTATTCTTTTTCCATATATACCCACATCTAAGTCACTTTCAGTATTTGTTACATTATATGTATTTTTTATTACCATATATTTAGTTTTATTAGTACTTATTTTTAAATTATTTTCATTTAGCCATTTTTGAAGTACATTAATCTCCTCATTTATTGTTAGGAATACTTCGTCAACAACAATAAAATACAATAGTGTATCGTCCGCAAAAAGTTGGATATCACATTTATGTTTATGTCGAACTATATCATTTATGTATATTACAAGTAAACTGGGACCGAGGACTGTCCCTTGTGGAACCCCGTATTTAGTATTTCTGGAATTAGATATTACTCCTTCATATTTAGTGACTTGCGATCTATCATTCAGGTAACTTTTAAACCAGTTTAATACTGTACATTTAATACCTAGCTTTTCAAGTTTTAAAATTAATAATTCTCTGTCTACAGTTTCAAATGCTCTTTGGAAGTCTAGATACACTACACCAATAATAAGTTTATCATTTACTGCTCTTTTCCAGTCATATAATACAGTTTGTAAAGCACTTTCACATGAGTTCTTTTTACGAAATCCTGCCTGATGTTTAGTTAACAGTTTATTTGATTCACAATATTCCACTAATTGCTCATTAACAACAGTTTCTAATAATTTCTCATAGCTGGGAACCATATTTAGGGGACGGTGCTCATGTCCTAGTATAGTGTTTGCTTTTTTCTCTACCGGAATGACTGTTGTTATCTTCCATGCCTCAGGAAAAATTCCAGACTCAAGAGAAGAGTTAATGACATCTAGGAACCTGTCACTTATTGCTTCATAGGATATTTTCAGTATATATGTATTTACTCCATCCACACTACTCTATTTATTTTTCATGTTCTTCATAATTTCACTTAATTGTATTGAGTGGTTTAAATGTTTTAAATGGGTAATTATGTTTTTCCATATTGTTTAATATGTTTTCATGATTATTAGTTTTGTTCAATGACAAAGTAATATCTTCAATGCTATCTAGGAAATAATTGTTGAATAATTCCATTATCTCCTCCTTGTTTTCGTATAATTCATCTGCAAATTTGATACCTATTCCTTTATACTTATTTTTTCCATATACTAATTGTTTCAATGTTTTCCACATCTCTTTCATGTCATTTTTTACGTCATCAATTTTTTCGTTAAAATGTCTTTTCTGATTTAATATTAAGGTTACTACATTATTTCGACTTCTTTTGTATTCATTCCAGTCATCTTCGTTACCTGTAATTATTGCTCTTTTGTATTTTGTGTCTCTATTTTTTATTTCTAATTTTATTTCATTTGTCCATCATTTGTTGTGACGTCAACAGTCCGCAATTAGAATTTCCTTTTCTGGAGCATGTTTATTGAGACATGTAAGGACTGTATTTGTTAGTATATTGGATAGTGAATTGGTATCTTTATCTTTATTGTTCCATTCAAACTTTTTTAAGTCATCCTGGAAGTTATTTACATTTAGGTCATTATGCATTCTGATATTTTTGTGATATGGTTTTATCCTATTATTATCCATTAATTCGATTGTGATAATTGGAGTGATCAGATATTTTGGGTGTGGTATGAACTTTATATTTTAAATTTTTTTCATTAGTAATTATCAAATCTATTATGGTACTACTATCCATTATTTGATTTAAACCTAGTGATTTAATAACGCTGCAAAATTTGTCCGAATAATAACTTGTTTTTGCCATATTTAAGTTAAAATCTCCTAATAATATCAATACACTATCATTTGTTATCCAATCTAGCTTATATCTTCCAATTTTGACAAAAATTCTGTATGACTGGAATTATTAGAATGATAGCAGTTAAATATTGTATACTTTTGTTTATTTATTAAAATGTTTATTCCAACTATCCACATATTCATTAGAATTGTTTCATTAAGAATTTCCTTAAATTTGTATTCCTGTTTAATATATATGATTAATCCTCCGATGCGTCTACTTGTTGAGTAACAGCATGCTTTTCGATAACTTGCGATGTCCATTTCCACGTTATATATATATATATATCTTCAGTAACGTGAGTCTCAGTTAAACATATAATAATCGGTTTCCATTCATAGATAATCCAGTCAAGCTCAGTTTTATGTTTTATTAAAGTTTGAAATTGAAATATAATATCTGTTTATTTAGTTGCTACAAATCATTGCGATTAGTATTAAATATTTGTGGATATTGAACTCTTGTTAATAGCTGATTGTATATTCTTTTATATGATTCACATTCTTTATCATAGGCCATGTGATTATATGTTATATTTGGAACTCTTAACACCTCAGCAGCGTGGTTGCAATTTACACATTCATTATTTGTGGATTTACATTCTTTCAGTATATGTTCACCTGTGCATCTTGGGCAAACTACTTTGGGATTATTACATTTATTTGCCATAATTTCCAGCATTTGAAACATTGTATAATATTTATGTAATTTATGAAGCGACATTTCTTCCCACCTATATGTACTATTCCATCTTGATTTAATTGGCCATATGTATCTGGATCATCCTCAACAATTACATTACAACTTCTTTTATCACGTGTTTCATACTTATATACTACTTTGACTATTTTCTTTCCTTCTGGAGTTTTTATACTGTTTTGGAACACAAATTTTTCTATGAATATCTGATTATCCTCCATGTCGTTAGGTTTAACTCTCAATATTTTTATTTTAGGATTCTTTTTTTCAATCATAGTTACTTCATATTCCGTTCCTAGTTTTTTTTTTTTACATTCTTACTTAAGTTTTCAACTGATTTTTCATTGCTACAACATATTGCTACTCCGCCCTCTCGTACATGTTTTATTCTTGAGATACTTGCACCGACAGTTACAGGATTTATTTGCTCTTGTATAGTTTCACGTGTTGCTATGCTTCTTTGTGTAGAATCTTTTGGTTTTACTAAAACAACTGATTCTTTATTCCCTTTAACAATTTGACTATATGTAGTGGGTGATTTTATGCCTGTATTACTAATTTTTGCTCTTAGCTCTCTTAACATCTGTTCTAATATGGTTATATTCTTTACTATTTATTAAATTATTTTTGTCCTCTATTATTGTGTGTAGCAATGTAAAGGTATCAGTTTTCAAGCAATCAGGGCAAAGAAATTTCAACACTCTTCCTTCTTTTAATTCAAGACATTTCACTTCCAAGACTGTTAATTTACCGCAAGGTTTGCATATAAGATTGTTGCACTCGTCACAGTTATATTTACACTTTTTTTTTTTGAAAAAAATCGATTTGTTCTAATACTGTAAATAATATGTGTTTTTATTGGAAAATAAATCTATTATTATTATATACCTCTTTCTGTGTTTTCTCTTTACATATATTACATTCCATGTTTTGTATATTTTTTATTCTTGTCTAAACCCATAAATATTATTTCTTTATACTAGCACTAAAAATGTCTTAATTTTATCACAACTTTTTTCTTTATTTTTATCACTTTTTTATTTTAATTGATAAGATTTTCTTGCATTAATATTAGTTTGTTGTTTTACTATAATATATAAATAATTCACTATTTAATTAACCAAACACTATTGTTTATGGAATCTTTACTATTTTTAAGCCTGTACTTTTAAATTCGCATTGGTATAAAACATCACAATTGTACTTCAAATAGAAGTTAATTTCGCATACCTAGGTTTTGTATGAAAATTTTGTTACGACTTCAGTCAAATATTATTTCTTACACTAAATTCTGAATAAAAAAATAACTTTTGATTAAATATCATTGAAAAAAATACATTTATATAAATTTTTTGTAATTGTTTAAACATTATAAATACTTGAGTGCGACAGCCGGAATATTTCTGATTGCAAATAATGCAATACAGGTAGCAAACATTAAAAAAAAAAAATTCGTCATATATCTTTAATATTTACCCAATACATGCCCCGAGAACGAGAAATTGTATGCGAAAACGGTGTTAAATGATTATTCATAATTTATTTATTTATTTATACTGCACATAAACAGGGTATTACCTAATTACATACATACTGTGAAAAAAGAAAAATGAAGATACATGGAACATTAATGGCATAATAATTAAACTACTCGATGGATTATTATGAAATATAATAGGGTTCTCTTTTGATAGCATACGAAGCAATTAAAAATAATCAAGTGGATTCGTTAAGGATTGCGACATGCAAAATATTTGCATATGTAGAGCAACTGACAAAGACAATTTTCAATAGCAATTTTAGAACATTGTAAAAGTTCAAATCAATCTAAAAATTGCACCTTTTTTAGAGTATCATCTTTCCCTTTTCAAAGTGCTGTAATTAAAATTGATTTCTTTTAAAATTAACCAATAAAAATGATATATATGCCAAGTGACGTCACTCTGCCATCGTTTTTATTGATCCAATTAAGCTAAAAGAAAATTTATGTCACTTTACTGTTTACTCAATTTCTGTGGGGACATATTATATTTCACATAGGATAAGTCAGTTAGCAAAGTAACTTACAGATCTCTACATATTTTTTCTACTTTGTCCAGAATATATTATAAAAACGATGATCAACCAATGGTTATTTTGCAGAATACCGGAAGAAAATTTCTGGAGAAATTACTTTTACCGGGTAAGCCTAATCTGCCAGGCCAACGAGCTGTCGTTTATGTCTAGAGAAGGAGAAAGCCCAATGGCTACTGAAACATATACTTCTGATCATTTGATAGGTAAGTACAACTCTTTTGATTCCCACTTAAATCACAAAGCACTAATATGAGCAGCACTAAATTGAGATGTAATTATCTTTTTACCATTTCATATAGGAATAAAAAATTACGATATAACACAATGTCATGAACAATTATTAGAAGCGAATTATAATATTCCAAGATATCAATAAAGAATAACACATTTTGTTCTATGACATTTGTTTGTTTTTTTTTTTTATTAGGTATTATGTACATATTTACCAAAGACCGAATTTTATACAAACCATGTAGTATGTAGTACAGGTACTTGTAAATCAAATAGGTATATTTTTAAATTTAAATATGTTTTTAGGAAAAAGGTCTCTTCATAACGAACCGACAGTTTTTCAGACAATATCGGCTATTATTTGTGCTTTGTGAATTCATTACACTTATCTAGTGTGAAGTAGTTCAAATGAACAACAAAAGATGAATTAGTTTTTAATCCTTATTTATGTAAATAGATGTATTGGTGTCGTTAGAATGAATCTCATATCTTTTAGTTTGAACATACCATAACACAGTAATCAAATATAACTCATACAAGTTGCACAGAAAAGTCCCTTTACCGGACGGTGATTACTCTGGTTGATCCGTAAACTTCAGCTACATTAATTGTTCACAATGATAAATTTCATCATAGCATTTCTACTAAAAAATAATATAACTAATTCACACTTCAACAATTTTGATAGGAACAATATCGTAGATGCCATTTCTGTTGTAGTAATTATGTGTTACTAGTAGCAGTGCAATGTACCTATTAATGAAATGATGACTCGGCCTTGCTTTCGAATTTCATTTCAATCAATCAATCAATCAAAATTAATATACTTTTATTGTCCAGAAGAATACAAATTCTTGCTCATAAAGTTTAACAAATAATAGGTAATATAAAAATTGTGTAAGACAGATAAGGTACATGTACACATTTTCAAATAAACATTTTACAAATATATACAGAGTGATTCAATAGCATGCGGATTGTCAATATCTCAACTGTTTGCCATATAGTGATGGAAAGCTAATTTTAGAGTTTTTAAGAACACTCAAATTCTCTATCCAGGCAAGTTTTTAATTCAAATTTCTACATTATTTATTAGTCTTAACTCAACTTATTCAAATGTATATTTTCATTTAATATGTTTCGGTAATTAATTAGCTACATGCTGATACCTCATAGTGACTACTTTCTTTCGACAGTTAGAGTATTCAAGTTTAGTGAAATTCTAATACAAGTGGACAACACGTGCAAAATCCAAAAAGAGAGTGAAGGGGCTGGTGAAGTACAACTAAGTCGAGCCTAACAACATCTGGCAAGTGATAAATTAATTTGTGGGACCGAGTGGTTGGATTTTGTTTAAGTGTTAAATCCCGGTTATATTATATTATCACAAAGTAATGATGGTTAAAAATGATAACTTGTCACTAACAGATATATATCAACGCCTAGAGAACTTAATAAATACCACATCAGAAAATATTAAACAAGAGTTGAAAAATTCTGTGGCGGACCTAAAAAAATCTCTAGAAACAGGTAACTTAAAAATAAGTGAACTGGAAAAAGAAAATAAATTATTAAAACAAAGGATAGAAAATACGAACAGATTATGCCGAAAAAATAATCTTATAATATTCGGACTGGGCCAAGATGAAAATGAATGTCTAATTGACAAAGTTACGCATTTCATCTAAGAAAAATTAAAAACAGATATCAGTCAGCTTGAAATTGACAATACCTAGAGATTCGGAAACAGTACACCGAGGCATATACGTGTAAAATTATTGTCGTACCATAAAAAACTATCCATATTTCACAATGCTAAATTACTGAAAGGAAGCTCCTATGCGATAGCAACGATTTGAACAACGAGGAGAGGTACCAACAAAAAATACTGAAAAAACACCTGATTGAGGCAAAAGAGAAAAAATTTGAAGCAAAAATTGAAAATAATAAACTACATGGTCGATCTGGAAAATGAGAGGATATTAAAAGAAACTAAGGTTATCAACAAATAAAGAGCTACTTCAACCTCAGAGGAAATAATAACTGGCAAGTCCATCACTACTGATAGGAAAACAGCTATTAAATATACAATGCAAGCTTCAAGTACGAACAGCCATAGCAAATCTCAACGCCAATGAGAAACATGCAGGGTGTCTCAAAAGAAGGCACATAGAACTCACTAAATAGAATTAATTAAATATTAGTATTAAACAAATATTAAATAAATGTATTAGGTAATTAAATATTTTTACAAATTTTACATATTGGTTTATTACTTTTATGAGTTTATATATAAAGAAATGTGAATTTTAGGTATTGTGTGTGTTATAAATAGGTTTTTATAGGGTGTAATTCTAGTTATTTTTATCTGTTTTATGTACTTCCCATATCATAATGGACCCTTTTGTAAGAGATTTCAAATTAAAACAAGTTCAAACATTCGAATGTGGGAAAATCAGTGAATGCGAAAACTTGTTCAGTGATTCTTTGTGATAAAGTTTTCGGTTGTTGCATAGCAACATCAGGAGTATAAAAAGAAATTTTGAAGAATTTCAAATTCTATTAAAACAATTTAAAATACATTTTGACTGCATTGTGTTAACCGAAACGTGGATAATATATGATACAAACTTATATAATATTGAGGGCTATGATTTACTGTATAACAAGGGGGATTTGAATAAAAATGATGAAGTGATAATTTACATTAAAAATGAATACAATTACAAATTTAAAAGAATTAAAATAGGAGAGAATTCCGTAATAAAATTGGAAATAAAATTAGACATCAATGATAAGCCGTTAGCAATAAACTGTTTGTGTAGATTACCATCAACATATCCATATCAGTTTAATTCAAATTTGAAACAATATATGAAAATGGAAATAGACAATAAAGTACAGAATATTTTTGTCGATGATATTAACATTAACATCCTGGCTAATTATGATTATAGTAATGAGTACTTGAATATAATGAGCGAGGCGGGTTTCGATTCAGCAATTAATAAGTACACTAGGGTACAAGATAAGGCAAAGTCTTGCATAGACCATATTTTCACAAAAAATATCCATAGTAAACAAATTCCGGTAATTCTTAAAATTCTCATCACGGACCATTTCTCCTTAGCATATCAATTTGAAACAAAAAAGCACATAAAAGATAAGAATAACATTTTATATAAAAAAATAGTTAATAACGTGTACTTAAAAGAAAAAATGGCCTTGTAGACACGGGAGGACATTTATATGTGTGGAAATGATGTCGAAAAAGCAACAACAAATAAGTTAATCAAAAAAATTAAAAGTAAAATTAGTGGTTGTACTAAAGAAATTAAAATAAAACCAAATAAAAAAATGAATGAATGGATCTCTGCAGATTTAATACAATCAATAAACACCCGTGGCAAATTGTATAGGGAGAGTAAAGCAAATCCAAATGATAAGAACTTACTCAATAAATTTAAGGACTAGAATAAATAATTTGATAAAAAAAGCCAAAAATGATTATTATAAAAATATAATTAATAAAAACAACAACAGTACAAAGCATATTTGGGAAACGGTAAAACGCTTGTGTCCAGGAAACAATAAAAAACACCAAATTAAAGAAATAAAACAAGGTGATATAATAGTGGATAATAAAATAATAGCAAATGAATTTAAAGATCATTACATTCACATAGGAAAAAAATTAGCAAACGAAATAAAAGAACCTACAAATTTTAGAGAAGGTAAAAGATTATTGAAAAATTCTTTCTTTTTATGCAATATAGAAGAACAGGAAATAAAAGAACTTATTAATAGTCTGAAGTTAAAAAAGCACCGGGAATAGATGAGATACAAACATCTACACTGAAAATAATTGTCGAATATATATCATCACCTTTGTGTTATATATTTAATAAAATATTAAATCTAGGCGTATGGCCCACAGCTTTTAAAATAGCAGTGATAAAACCACTGTACAAGGGAGGGGATAAACTGGAGTGTGTAAACTACAGACCTGCGTCATTAATATCTAATATTGTGAAAATTTTAGAAACCCTGTTAAAAACTATAATAGTTACATATTTAGATAAATATAATATAATAAGTAAATTCCAATATGGTTTTAGAGATGCCAGATCTATGCATGATGCAATCGCCATGCTGATTGCTAATGCTTATAATGCACTGGATGAAGGCAGGCCGGCACTTTGCATTTTCGTAGATCTTGCTGGTATCACTAGAAGAAATTGGTTTCCGGGGAAACACTCTACTATTAATACAAAGTTACTTATCGATGAGAAAACAATGTTAATGACGTGTTAAGTGAATTTAAAACCGTGAAGTACGGAGTACCACATGGGATGGTATTAGGTCCAGTTCTGTTCAACATGTACGTAAATAATCTCTTTTTGCAAAAAGTTAAAGGACAAATTATTAGTTTTGCCGATGATACGTCTATATTTTACTCAGGTAATACTTGGAATAATGTTATGAACACAACGGAAGAAGATTTCAAAATTATAAAAACCTGGTTCGACTCGTGGTTGCTAACTATTAACTTCAATAAAACTAAATATATACCTTTTGCTACACATAAGACGAAATTTCCCCCAAATGAAATACGTCGGTATAACCATAGACAGTTTCTTAAAATGGGATATACATATAAATGCAGTGGTCCAAAAGATTAGAAGTCTGCTATGTAAATTTAAATATCTAAAACAAATTCTGGACATCCCACATCTAAAAATACTGTATTATGCATTGGTGGAATCTCAACTGAGGTATGGCATAGTTGCGTGGGGCGGAGCCTATAATACTCACCTGAAAAGTTTAGATACACTTCAGAAGTGGATATTAAAAATCATATACGGCAAAAATATTCTATATCCAAGTGATTCCCTCTATAATTTAGCAAACGTTTTCGATTTGAAGCAATTATTTTATGTTACCATAGTTTACCAACAGAGAAAAGATAGATATGAAAATCCTATTGTTCATCGGCATCCTACACGATATAAGATAGATGCTATTAAAATTCCTAAAGTTTTAAAAATAATAGGGCAGCGGCGTTTCACCTACCTTGGACCAAAAACCTATAATGCAGTTCCTGCTAGTCTAAAAAATATTAATTCACTGATTCTTTTCAAAAATAAACTTAAGCAATGGCTATTATCAAAGGCCAGATGGTACATACATAAACAGATTGATTTTAAAAATAATTATTACTTATAATAAAATTTAAATGTTCATTGAGGATAGGAACTTAGTTTATCTGGAAAAAGAAGTATGTGTGTACAGTACAGATATATGTAAGTTAGTTGATTGTTTAGATATAATTTTAGCATAGCATTCTGTTTGCTACTAAGTTGCACACATTATATTTAACAGTGTTGTAGTTGTAATTTTGATATACGTTTATTTCGTTAGATGTGTACACAGAAGATAATGTAGTACTAATAAAACTGTATGCATAATAGTAGATATTGAAGCCCACGTACAGTACTTTGTATTTTTGTGGGAACTCCAACTTTATTTGTTTACTATATCATTTAGTATGTCAACAAAGCTCCATGTATTATGTGCTGTTTTTTAGGTACAAAACACTAACTGTACCAAGTCTGTAGTTATATATGGTAAATAAATATTATATTGTTATATTATTATTATATATTATAGTTAAAAAATTTGCAGAATTTCTCACGATTACTTAATTATAATAGGATAAATGGTTTGGGATTATTCAAACTGATGTGTCTGACTTCTGTATTCACAATAACATGTCAGTATAAAGGACAAATAAAGGGTTGTTTTTTGCCCTTTGCTGTGTGGAAGCGATTATATTTCTTATACTTTCTAATTAACTATCATCTAATAAAAAGACAAACTTATTCGTGATTTTACTTTATTGAGTTTATTGAAAAATCTTGAATCACAGAGTACCTGAAATAAAATCTAATTATTAATTGATTGCAGAGACATTTTAAGTAAAAAAATATGGGGGTGTTTCATTTGAAGAAAATGAGTGACAGTTTAAAAATATAAAAATTTGAATCATTGTGGAGAACACTGAGCAAATTGCATTCAATTCTAAGATAAATTAGTACAATGCTTTTTGCAGAATTTATTCTTGACTGCTGCAAATACATTTTTGTCTGTAAAGAAGTTGACGAGTGTAGCAACGCCACATTGTGTCAAAAATAATACATGTCTGGATACAGAATTAAGAGTCAAATAGAAATATATAAAAAAATGTTGGGTGTTCTATTTAAAAATTCCAAGAATTGGCTTGCCATCACTATGTGACAGACTACAAGGTCTAAAAATAATTTTAATATTGTTGATCTCCCCTTAATTTTTATGCAATTTTTTCAAATTTGGAACGGTTGAGGAGGTATTGATTGTCCACGCACTATTGACTCACCCTGTATATTAACATTAAAATGTCTGGTCAAAGAATATTTGTAAGTTACAATAAATTCTGACAATAATTTTGAAACTCCAGCTGGAAATGTTGTCTTTACTATGGTTCGCTAGATGATTTGGGATTTTAACAAAAAGAAAGCACCCAAATGAGGTATGGGAAGATCGGAATTATGATTATTGTGTTATAGTTAGCATTTTTTTTTTTTGTTTTTAATTATTTTCATTAAGTAGATAGTACAACTAAAGATGTGCATGAATTTGTGTCTGATATGCTACAAGCCAGTAGTGAGGACTTAGTTGAAGTTCAAGAAGGAATGAAAAAATTGGTAATAGGATCAAAAAGCAAGGGTAAGATTGAAGCTTTCAAGTGGGCTTTAGGTTTATTAGGTTTAGGTTTGTGGTAATTTTTAATGTATAGGAACTATATAATAATAATGCAGAAATATTTTTTTATTTTAGAACACTTTCTATTTATATTTAGAAATTTAGAAATCAGATGTAGGTCAATCAGCGACTAATTTTAAGACAATCGATTTACACGATCTTTTTCCAGAAATTGATATAGTCTCAAAAGATGCTTGAACCCATGACTCGAAGATATATTTCTGGAGAAATTTGTACATTATCTGAAATGACCGTGCGCATTTAAATATAGAGGGCGTCAAAATTTCTTCTCGAAAAATGTCACTGAATATTGATCCATTTTATATTTCCACCGCATTTGCAGGGTTGTTTTTTAATATTTCTTAATGGTTTTAAAACCAATCGAAGGCCTATTTTTTCCATATTCAGGTGCTGCCGAATTATTCTCGAAGTTGTCGTTAATAAATGCTACAGAAATTGTTTAAACAAAGCGTACCCAAAAAGTGCAGTGTAAATTTAAACATCGAGACATTTTTAAAAGTACTGCATATAGATGCATACCTTGTATCATGTGAAAGCTGCAGAAAACGTTGGAGCAATTTTTAGTGAAAGAATTATCTGTGTAATTTTATTATTATGAAAAGTATGATTATTTTTGTACAGTGCTTGTTGTTCTTCGCTACCGTTTTGAGACAAAGCAGTTGGCACAGGATTTTATTTATTTATTTATATTTATTTATTTATAAAATACATATATATTCACATTCACTTTAACAATATATTTATTTTATAATTCTGTTTGGTCAGTCTAGCACCTAAACATCAAAGTTTAAGTTTGTATGCGCTAGGTATAGTGTATGGCAGTCTTTGGTTTTAAATTTTGTACTTTTAGATCTAATAATATAACTAGAAACTTACTTACTACCTACCTACTTACTTATCTCACAAAAATGTGAGAATAATATAAATGTAAGTAAATCATTAAGAACAAATTTTAAGAGTTTTAGAATAGTTCAGTACATTTTTCATATTTGCTTTTTATGAATGCTTGACACTTATGACGATATTTCTTTTTATTTCTTATTTTCTTTATATTTAGAGCCAGGATATTGTAAATTTTTGAGGCGAAATAGTTTATGGATCTCAGATTTATGTTTTTGTTCACAACTGGTAATTCCAAATTACAATTATATTTATTTCTAGTTCCATACTGAAGTTTTTTAAACTTACAGTTTTATTTATATGTGTGCATATGGATACCATATATAGAGTATATATGTTGCATAGATCTGTTTCGGTGTATAGAAGTTGGTGGGATATAATCTTTGTTTTTTATACATAACTTTTATAATAGTGTTTTGGGCTATTTTTAGTCGTTTTATTGTATTTTCATAACCTCCACCCCAGGCGGATATACCATACCATACTAGTATTGACTCAACCAAATTTTTGTAAACTGTTGTTAATAGTTTTTTGTTTAAGATGTCTCTTGAGTATATAGAATTTATGTATAAGAGTTCGTACTTCTTTTGTTAAATGTTTAATTTGATTTTCCCACTTTGTGTTTATCCACTAATATGCCTAAATACTTAATACAATCAGTTTCTTTTATTTCTTCACTTAGATTTTTTATTTTTATTGTGCTGAAATTTGGACGTTTTGCCATGGTTACTGAGAAGGCTATATACTTTGTTTTTCTTATGTTTAGTGACATTTTAAATGTATCTAACCAGTTTTTAATCTTTTGCATGTCTTCTTGTTTTTGTGCCATTTGCCAACTGTCACCACTAAATAGAATGACAGTGTCATCGGCGTAAGATATGACTTTTCCTTTTATTTTTATATTTGTGAGCTCATTTATATAAGTGTTGAAGAGTAGTGGTCAAAAAACGGTACCTTGCGAGATTCCCATTTTGACATTTTGTGAGTTACAGTGCTGTTTATTTTGACATACTGTTTTCTTTTCTTCAGATAGCTTTTGAGGCCATTCCACACTGGGCCCCTTACTCCGTAGTGCCATAAAACATCTAGAAGCCTATTATGGAACACAGTGTCGAATGCTCTCGCTAAGTCTAAAAACATTGCTATATATTTTTTGTTATTATCTAAAAGTTGTGTTATTGTTCCAGTAAGTTCACACATTGCATCAGTTGTACTATTTCCTTTTTTAAAACCACATTGATTTTGGGATACTGTACTGTTTTTTTTCAAAAATGTTGGTTAAGCGTTCTTTTAAACATTTTTCGAATATTTTTGCGAAATTGTTAATTAAGTTTATTGGTCTGTAGTTTTTTATGTCGTTTTTGTTACCTGATTTGTGGATGGGTATTATAACTGAAGAATTAAATTGTTTAGGTACTTTTCCGGTCTTAAAAATTATGGCAATAATGTGTTCTAAAGGTGCAAGCATATATTCATGTGTATGTTTGATTACTTCTGTTGGGATTCCATGTTCGCCTGGACTGGTGTTATTTTTTAAATTATTAATATGTTTTACTAACTCATTTTGTGTGACTGGTTTTAAATACATAGATGAGACACTATTGTTTGTTGTAATACTTTCCGGACTTGAAGGATTCGGTATGTTATTAAACATGTCTAGTCCAATATCTGCAAAGTATTTATTACTGTAATCAACTATGTTTTCTTTATTATTAAATGGTGCATCTACATAATTAAATAAAATTAAATAAATAACCACAGATATTTAGTTAAATGGAAAATAAATAAATTTTGATTTGCTTTTCGTATAATATAAATTATATAATCTATTTAGACTAAAGGTGCTATTTAATTTAAAGAAACAGATCGCATAAACAATGGACACCTACAACACGTGGTCGACACGCTTGCAATACACCCTAAACATTATATACTATTTACTTGCCTTTAAATTGAATGGACTTGGCCCAAGCCGGGGCCCAGTTTATAATTGTGTTTACTGAAAGAACGATTTATTATCAATATGCCGCATTTAGTCCAAGGGAAACTACTGTCGAAAAATGGATTAAGCCTTATAAAAAAACTACATTTTGATGACGAAAAAATAATTTGTAATATTAATATTTGTGATGTCACAATAAGGTGTATACAGAAAAATGTTGTTTTTAAACATGTAAATAGCTACACACACGAGTGTAATACAAAAAAGGAAAAGAGAATTTCAAAGGACGAGTTTTATTTCGATTTGGCTCTTTTGCTAATATGTTTAAATCTTCCATGGAGTGTACTAAATAACCTTCATTTTATATATTTTCTTAACAAATACTGCGTGGGGCAACTTGTTCTAAGTGAAAGCCTGCTTCGTAAAAATATTCTCACCAAATTATGGGAAGAAAAACTGGAAGTTATTCAGAGTGATCTTCAACATTGCTGGTTTTGGGTTACAATAGAGGAAACGGCAGACTTTTTGGGAAATAAAGTTGCCAATTTATTAGTTACAAAATTACATGTTGATGGTCCTGGCAAGTGCCATTTAATAGCTTCCCAAACAGTTAATCGTGAGTCAAGAGTTTAATTTTTTTGAAAACACTTTAAAATGGCTTTGGCAAGACTTTGTTTATACTAATGATTCAGTGTCGTATATGTTAAGTGTTGGAAAAAAAATTAAAAGGAAATACCCACAAGTGTTACATGTAACTTGTTTAGCACATGCCTTACACCGCATATGCGATTGTTCCACATATGTTGACAAACTTATTGCTAATGTAAAGAAATTTTTTCTAAAAGGTCCTAGGTACTCGGATAAAACTGTTGTAATGTTTAGTGTTAATTTTTTGTATTCCAAAACCACCTTATGTGTAACAAGGTAATTAGAATAAAATTGTATGTTCTTATTTTCTTTTAATTGTAATTTTGTTTGTATTTATCGCACATTTTAATACGACATATGAATAGATTCCTTATTAATAGTGCTAATAAAATGGTACTACGGTACCGATATAGTTCCATTTGAAAAAATTGAGTTTTGCCCCAAAAACAATTTTAGTGAATTTTATTTGCTCATAAATCACGTAATTTAGTGTTTTTAATGGGATTTCGATTTTTGTAGCATTACAAGGGTCATTTGGAATAAATCCGAACCGTCATGGCACACTTAAATGGAAAACTAAAAATTATATATACTCATTTTATGTAAAACTCATGTTGTTTAAGTTAATAGTTTTTGTTACATTTTCTATTTCAATACTCAATTTTATATTGGTAACTTTTTATCACAAACACTCATTGCAGTCCTTGAATCCGAAATGATATCAATTTTTAAAAAGTTAACATATTAGTTATTATCGAACCACGTTAAAGTGAGCAAAATAAATAGCGTGTTTTTATTCTTACTGCAATAAAATAAGAACATTTATGTTATTTAAATTAAATAATTTCAATGTACTTATAAGATAGCCAAATGCCAAATGAAAGCCAATTTAAATCTTTAATTTTTATGTTGTATACCAACGGCCGTCGGGGATACCACCACTGAACTATACATAATAAATGGAAGACCAATACAGATATATGCGCGTGAACAAAATACTTCAATCATGCGATTGAAGGTTCCCGGGATATGCGTCGCCGCAGTCGAAATCTAGTTTTAAAAGTATGTTGGAGCTTAAGTCAGAATGCTTGTGGGGGACGTAATGCGCCAACGCAATTTTTCTTTGATTTGTCTCCTATGGCGGGAGGTCTTAGATTAGTGCAGAATTTCAGAGCCGGCGTCAAGTAATCCTCTAGTGTGTTTATCGCTTGTTGAAATTTAAAATTCAATAATTGTGTTTTGAGCATGACAACTTTTATGTTCTTTAATAAAAATTAAGACATACGTTAATTATATATGAAATGTCAATCTATGCAAGCATATTTTTGATGATTTCTGAAAAAAAGACAAATTAAAAACACTTGCAATAAAAATAGAGCCGGCTCTGGCTTTCAACACACTGCGAATGCGCCCCTACCGGGGGTCGCCATACTTGCGCGAGATTCAATTTGACACACAAATAGGTATAGACATTAGCATTCCATTTATATGTATAGTTCAGTGGATACCACCACTTGGGAATTCCGATGTGCTTGTGTAAACTGTGCTCTGCTCATAATGTAAACAACTGCATTCTTAACTGAGACCAACTATAGTACCTGTAGTATAAAAATTTTAATGCATCTGCAAACATCGTTGTTGAATATAAATGTGTAAATGGGTTGTCAACAGAAGTATCTGAAACTCGTTGACAAATATTTCATTATCACTTTTAGATTAAGAACAACTTCTTCAGGAAATTTCTATTTGAAATATTTAGTAGTCCACGCTAAATTCTACTTCTACAAAGAGTGACCGCAAAAGAAGTCTAAAATTCGCCTATTTTTGCATAGTAGATAGCGGGCCAAGGGAAAGAGCCAAATAAATCCTATAGGGCTGAAAATTAACTTTGAGAAATTTTAAGGTGAGCATATTTTTTACTTTTTTGAAAAAATGCAAAAATCACCCCTATTTAAGGGTAGAAAATATTTTAAAGAGCAGTATATAATGGATATTTTAAAAAATAAAACAATTTCCCTGTAGATATGGGTTCGACTAGTCATAACAATAATTCTAGTGAAAATTCCATGACGATTGTATCATGTGGGTAGGGACTTATTAATTTTTTCGTTTTCTGGGGTTTGCATTTTAATTATTACAAGGTTATTACAACCCTCCAACGGTTGTAGGACAAATTCCTTAACACTTACGCTACAGAATAATATATAATCCGTAAAAAATTCATACAATATAAAATCTGAGCAATAACAGTTGTTTTATTTTTAAATATTCATTATATACTGCCTTTTTTAAATATTTTCTACCCTTAAATAGGGGTGATTTTTTCAAAAAAGTAAAAAATATGCTCATCTCAAAATTTCTCAAAGTTTAATTTGAGCCCTATAGGATTTATTTTGCTCTTTCCATTGGTCTACTATCTAATATGCAAAAATAGGCGAATTTTGCGGTCACTCTTTCCATTTGGAGTGTGGTAGTTCACGCTGAATTCTACCTCTACAAACTGCTATTTGGAATGTGATATGTTTGGTATGTTAGTAGTTCCCACTTGATTCTAAGTACTCCTTACTATTTTAGTAATAATTAGTAACAATCTAGAATTTAAATGTCGCTCATATCTAAATAAAATCAATTATGTGTACCATTCTGGGTGCATACTTTCATCGCCCAACAACAAATGATTCTTTTTTTCCCTCAGAGGGTGATTTGAACTGACGAAACAATTTTCACCCGTGCTGGTATTTTTAATCAGCATAATGCTCACATTTGGGAGCAACGAAATTCTCTTGCTGTGCGAAAGCTATTTTCAATATCAATTTTCGTGCAACATTTGGATGGGATTGTACTATAACTCACTCATCCGTCCAATTTTTTTGCCTCCACGCCTAATCGGTTCAGCATTTCTTCATTTTTAAAAAAATGATTTTCAGCCAATCTTAGATGATGTGACTAAACGATAAAGTAAGCAGATGGTTCTAATTAGATGGATGTCCAGCCCATTACATTATATGGTTGTACGACTATTTTCCGAGAAGTTGGATCTGTGGCGAACGAGACTGCCCCTGCCTTTGGCCTGCACGCAAGCTGTTTGCACATGGACTTTTTTGTATGGGGGTATGATGAAGGGCAAGGTTTATGTATAGCACGTCAATAACGAAACTGCCCTCCAGGAAAGGATTGTTCAAGCAGCCTGGGAGATCACACCATCAGAGTGCGTGCAGCTGCTCAGTCTGTCGTCAATAGGTGTGAGCTTCGCAGTTTTTGTGAATTTTCAAAACTTCATCGTTTTCTCTTACTTTTTATTGGGTATTTTGCCACTGAAAAATATTTAAAAATTTTAATGAAAAAACCTCTGTGCCAAACGGATCAGACAGAGGTTTGTTCTTCAGTACTTGACTGTTTCAAAAAGTCTCACACCTAAAAATATAATAATAATAATAAAAGTACTTTATTGAGTAAAAACCCAAATGGCCATTGACCGAAGTCCTTCAGCCTTTTTTTTAACAATAATATAATAAATTTTGTAATAAATATGGATACTTAACAGACAGCAAAATTTAAATAGCATGTGAAAGAGAGAAAAAAAAAAAAAAAAAAAATCAGGTAAATATGTACAATGTGACAATTATTATTGACTTTTTATCATGTGGTCCTTATTTCACGAATGTGTTCCCACAGGGTTTTGTCCGGAAACTTCCTGCTGCTGGGTCTTTCATGGTTTCTTGTTTTGCACAGAGGTTGAAGTATTTCTACGTTGTGGTCATTCTTGGCGAACTTAGTGGATAGTTTAAATAGTCTCTGTGGAATTGGCTCTGTATTAGTTATTTGATAGAGAAGAGCGTTTGGTGGGTTGTGCAAGGGATTTCTTGGGTGTCGATATTTAGTGATGGCTCGGAGCGATGATGTTTCTGCAACATGGATGTTGTTTATTGCTGGTTTTCTGGCATTTAAGTAGATGGGATGGCTGTAGTCTAACATTGGTCTGCATATCGATTTGTATATGTGTGCTGCTGTCTTTTTGCTGATTCCCTTATTTTTGTAGGTCATGCAGCGAAAGTGTTTGCTTCTAGAGATACACCTCTTTTTTATGGATTTGGTGTGGTGGTTGAAGTTTAGCTTTTGATCTAAGCTTATGCCTAGATATTTCACTATTGTTTGAGAGGTTAAATTATGGTGGTTGACAGTAACTATTGGCGAATTGTTGTTCGGTGCATGATTAAAAATAATGTATTGGGATTTTGTTGGGTTGGGTTTCAGTCTCCATTTGTTGAACCATGTCATTGTCCTGTTCATTAGTTCTTGCAATTCAGCAACGGTTTTTTCTAAGGTGCTATTATGGCTAATTAGGGCAGTATCATCAGCGTACTGTAGGATATATGTATCAGGATTAAAATATTCGAAGTCTTTTTCAAAGTTGTAAATATCGTAACAGAAAATGTTGTACAACAGCGGTGAGAGAGGGGAGCCTTGTGGTAGTCCTTGTTGTGTTTTAAATAATTTGGAGTAACTCGTATTTATTCTAATTTGTAAGGTTCTTTCATTTAAATAATTTTTTACTATGTATATAAGATGTTTTGGACAGTTCAGCACTGCCAACTTATATAGCAAACCTCCATGCCAGACACTGTCGAATGCTTTGTTTATATCAATAAAAATTGCCGCACTATGTCGTCCTTCGAGTTTTGCTGCCTGGATGTTTGATGTGATGATTGTCAGTGGGTGCGTTGTGGAGCATTTTTCGCGGAATCCGAATTGGTAGTTGGGAATATTGTGGCCAATAGCGTCAAAGATAAGTTTTTTAAGTAACTGTTCGAGATTTTTACCCAACACTGGCAGCAAAACTATGGGACGATAACTATCTACTCTATGTTGATTGGTGTTTGGTTTGGGGATGGTGATAACAATTCCTTGTTTCCATTGCGTAGGGAAGTAATGGCTGTTAAGGCAGTATTCGTATATTTTAATAATATAGAGATGTACATTGTATCCTAGTTTTCGAATAATGTTTTTGGATATGTTATCTTTTCCAGGGGCTGTGTTTCTTCCTTTATTTAATATTTCGAAGTATGTCTCCTCGTTTATCATATTATTTTGTTCTAGCAATTCTTCTGAGAAAAAATTATTGCACCAATTTCTTATATCTTCGTAAATTGTTTCGTCATATTGGTTGTCATTTTTTATCCTGTAGGTTTTTTCGAAATGCTCAGCAAATAGTTCTGCCTTTTCATGGTCGCTGTTATAGGATATATCATGTTCTTCCAATGCTGCTATGGATGGGGTCTGTTTATATCTCGATAATTTTCTGATTTGTTGCCAATAGTTTCTTCCATGTTGTTGATTTATCTCATTACAGGCATTTGTCCATTTGTGTTCCTTGTAATCTTTTATTAACTTTTGAATATTTTTGTTGTAATCGTTGAGAAATCTTTTGTAATCTTCATTTTTATTCTGTAGGTAGTCTCTGTACATTTTCCTCTTGTTTTTTATTAGTCTGATGATAAACGGTGGTAATTCGTACAAGTAGAATTTAGTCCTTCTTTTTGGAGAGTTATGTATTATTGCATCAGTTAATTTTTCGTTAAAGTTACTTATTGTTTGTTCATCAATTGGAAGGTGTTGACGTTCTTCTACGTATTTTTCAATTATTGTGTTAACTTTTTCGATGTCGCATTTGTGGAAATTGATTCGCTCTTCTTCTACCTCACTTATTGCTTTGTCGAGTTCTATGTTTACCTCTATTGCCAAATGATCAGATCCTATGTCAGGGTAGGTTTCGATCTTGTTTATATTGTTTTCAATATTAACGGTGTATAGTAATAGATCTGGTGTTGAATCTGGGTTATTCCTCATAATAAATGTAGGAGGTGTGTCAGCCTTCTTGAAGGAAGAGTTACTCAAAAATGCCTGAAGTTGACGGTCTTTTATTCTGTTGATGTTAAAATCACCTATTATTATGCCATATTTATATAAGGCTGCTTTAGTAAATATTGTTTCTTCAATATTTGATGTTGGATGTATATATACCAAGAATATGTGAATTTTATCATCTTGGAATGGTATTGAAAAATGTGTGACTTCGTTAAGCGGATTGTTTATCCGCGGAGGATTTTCCCTTTTCATTTTTAACATAGGATCTACTTGAACTAGACTTCCGCCTCTTATGTTGTTATTTATCACATTTCCGTTAAACTGCAATACATCCCAATTTCTGTAATGCGTATTACTGTTTCCTTTTGTTTTAGTTTCGACGAATAGTGCACAGTTAATTTTATTTTCCTCTATTATGTTGTTGATTATATGTTTTTTTGGAATGTAACTATTTACATTAGCGTACAGTACCTTAAGCATCGACGTGAACTTGAATATTATTTTTTCCAGGTAGTGGTTCAGTTGGTGAGATGGTTAAGGGTTCGTCTAAATCAAACATTAAGATGTACAGCCTGTTCCCCGAAAACGAGGCCACTGTGTCGATGTTGTATTGTGTTACGAATCGTTTCCTTAGCTTCTTTAGTAGTTCTTCTCTATCTCTATTCTTTTCTTTGTTTATTTTTGATATATAAGTGTTTATTATCATGTCATGTATTGTAATTGGTGAATGAATTTTAGAGTTTTTTGTAATTTTTTTATCAATTTCTTGGCTTTTTTTGTTTAGTGGCTTAATCTGTGCGTTAGGAAGGCCTTGTATTGGTTGTGTAGGTCTTTTTGGACATTTGAGTGACCATGCAGCATGTTCTTCTGATCCACAGCCCGTACATTTCATTGGTAGTGGAGAGTTGCATTTGGAATGGTGGTGGGGTCCGTTGCATTTAGTACACTTTAATGGGGTGGTGCATTGTTCTTTAGTGTGTGTAAATTGTAAGCATCGTGGGCATGGTTGTGGAATTGGAGCAGGTGGTAGGCTTGGAAAAACTGGGTAGTGTTTATGTTTGTAGAATATTCCCTCATTAAGCAGTTGCTCGCTGGATTTTAAGCAGTTCGTTATTATTCGAATCATTAGTGTTGGTTTGTTGTTGACTTTTGCAATTATTCTTTTGCAGTAATGGTGTCTTATGCTCATTCTTTTAATGTGTTCGCTTATCTCTGAGTCCGTTATTTCATGTTCGACTGACCCAATAATTACCGAGTATGAATTTGTAGTTAAAGGCTTGTCTTGATTGGGGGTGTATGAGTCTGAGGTTTCTTGGTAATTTTTTATTTTTTTGTCAGATATAAGTTTATTTAAAATCTGTGTGATTATTTTCTTTTCTTTGTTTGTTTTTATGAGGAATCCTTTTTTTGTTTGTATTATGACTTCATCTGATTGTGGTTGTGCTGCCTCCCATATTTCAGACATATCTTTTCTAGTTATGTCAGTCATAGTGGTGATGTAGAATAGGTGTTTGAATTTTTTGTGTAGCATTTCACTCATCCTTGCTGAATAGTTTTTGTGTGTGTATATTGAATTGGTTTTGTTTTGTTGGTTTTTTGTGGATGTATTTATCTCTGTGTTTTTTGTACTGCTAGCATTTGAGCCTAATATTATTTCATTGACATCTTCTTGTGTTAATCTGTTCTTTTTGTTTATGTTTCCTGCTGCCTCTCCTTTTGTTTTTCTTTTGTGTCTCACTTTCTTCCATTGTCCATTATCTTCTAATTCCATTTCACTATAACTTCCATCACTTTCAGAAGTCATTTTGGTTTAAATTAATTCTTAAAGTGTTCAGTATCAGGAGCAAATTTAAAAAGGTTTTCACTCTACCACTGTCTGTTAAGAACTGATGACCTAAAAATATATAAACTAGAACAATGTTATAAACTAAAAACTGAAAATCAAAGCTATAGGTAGTTAACGTTTCGGAAGAGAATCTACTTCCGTTCTCAAAACTTTTTTGGCCGTCAACCATGACAGTTCTTTGTTTATGTATTTCCATAGTCACGTGAGACATTAAATTATATTTATCTTATTTTTACTTACTTCGTCTCTAAGGATGGGCAACCAACTAGTACAAAAATCTATTGAATAATTAGAAACGCATCTATCCTCGTTTAATAAAATAATCGCGGATTCTTTAAGTTTTTTTTTAGTTCCGTTTTAGGTTTTTTCATTAAAATGTTTAAATATTTTTCAGTGGCAAAATACCCAATAAAAAGTAAGAAAATCTGAATATGCCACAAATAAATAATTACAGACAATATCTTCATCGTTTTGTAATAGATGCCATGAAAAGAGACGCATTTTTCTCTCTTTTTTTCTTTTTGCTTTAGTTCGAAGGGGGTGTATTTCTGCAAAAAAAAAAATAATAAATGAAAAATGTCCTATTTTAACTTGACAAATCTCGATCCTGAACGTTTGGCGGTTTAATCTCAATCACCCTGTATATGGAATATGTCTTGATTAAACAGTTCCCTTGTAGCATCTGTTAACAACAATTTCCCGAATAATTTGCCTGCACCTGAATTTAGAAAGAGTAAGCTTTATTGCTTTGAAAATTATTAATAAATGTTAAAAAACACCACCTGTAAATGTGGTGTAAACACAAAACTAACCGATTTTCAATAACAGAAACATTTTTGGAAAGACGTTTATTGCGCTTTTTTGCAATTGCAGACAGAATGAGACACTCCACATTTAGATATACAAAGTCATTCCAGATAACGTAGGTACATATTTTTCGAAAATTGTATCTTCAGATGTGGGCTAAACAATCTAATTTGTAGCTCCTGATTCCTGACTAATACATACTAAACATAGTGTCAACATTTCCTTTCTATGCATTGTATATATACGTATTCATTGCTACAAATCATTATAGACTTCTTAAACACTGGATTTGTGGTTTTTCAGATCTGTAATATTTTGTGTTACCGGAACTTCAGACTACTTTGTACTTGACTAAGATATTCTTTAACTAGCCTGTTTAAATTTTTAAAGTGGAGTTCATTTATAATATGGCGGGTATTTTGAAAATTTAACCAGTCGCTTTATTATTACATGATTTCTATACCCTAAAAATTATCAAGCATGTTTAGTATCACTTGTTTAGTGTAACCCACTAATGGTGCTGATTAAATTTACCAGTCGTTAGTTTCCTGTTTTTGTTTTGTCGCAGCCTAAGAAGATCGACAACAACTACTTCCCATATGTTTTCCATATCCTATTAAGCATTAATTTATGTCTAACCTAATTATTCCTCTTATGATCTCACTTTTAGTTGGTTCATTTTGCTTTAGATGCGCATACCATCTTTGTTATTTTTCTGGTTCACACCATAAAAAAAATGTAACGTAGAATTTTTATGGATAGATCAGTAATCAGAACTATAATAATTTAATAATTATAATATGTCAGTCTGTTGTATCACATAGTATTATGTCCACTGTGTCCTCATTAACAGATTAACGAATTTGTGCACTCATTTTATACATAGACAGTGTCATTTAAATATGCATTAATAATTAATTAGAAAACGAAATAAACTGTTTGCAAGAAAGAACTTGAAACAAGTAATGTTTATAATCGTAAGTAATATTAAAACTTGAAAGGGTAATAAAACAATAATGTATTATAATTAGACTATATGAGCATAGGCATAGTTGCGTAATTATAAAAAAATTGGTAAATTCTTAAAGGTGGAGTAGAGAAAAACTTTTTTTTATATCACCCTGTATATCAAGGAATTTCAAAAGAACAAAAGATTTTATGAAGAGAGGCAGTTTTAAGGAAAAAGGGTTTTCTTTCTTTCCATCTGACTATTTAGTAAAAATAAGGACGTGATGCAGTGTTATCTCTGTATATACTGACGTGGTGCCTACTCAGATATTTGAAATAGAACACCTACTTAAGTATTATTATTTTTAAGTATGCAATAAATTGTTTTGACTTTATTAAAAATGCTCAGTGCTTAAAATACGGCATTTTTCCGGATAAATATTTTCTATTAAATCAACCGCCTTTAGACATTGTTTTCTGGAAAATTAATGCTGCACCAGTTGAGAATAGGAATTGAACTAAATTGTTTAAACTGTCTATTCTTTAACAATCATTAGCCATCAACAGAGCTGTGTGAAATTTGGTATTAAACTCAGAAATCTAGAGTACTTATAATATTTAAATATTAGTTAGTGTGGCATTCTCTTATTTCTTCTACTTTTCTTTTTGAGACCTCTGCCATGCATCTTCAGTTTCAAATAACATCTGAGGAACCTTCAAAATTATATTATATGTGAAGTCAATTTACAAGGGCATCACCCCTATATCTCCGGTTTATATGTATAATTGTGAACATGTCTAGTGTCAAAAAATAATTAAACAATCTGAAACTGTATATGTAACATACACAGCAGATTTTCCAAACAAAGTTTGAGAAAAAGAAACAGAATGTCAGTGAAATAATTAATTTTTATATTTTTATTCCTATTCTTATTCGTAACAAAACAGCACTCCTCTAGGACATTTAGAGGAGTGCTTTCACGTAAAAGCCACAGGTGTAGAGGTTATTTTCCAGGAATATACTGGATAATTGTGTTATTTCACGGTATTTAATTCAGTGAAGATACGTGGCAGAAAAAAGAAAAAAGAAATTTTTGTTTAAAGCATTTTCTTTTGAAACACCCTGTATATATATATACTTTGATACTCATCTTCTTAATTTTTTCTGCTTTCCTTTAGTGAAGGAGTTTATAAATGGTCGTATCTCATAAAATGTAGTTCTAAACTGTCTTCATTTTCTAGTTTCGAAAATCGGACTTAATCACCTCTCCAGATACAAATAAAATGAATTCAAAATGTGTGCACAAATTCTCTTTCTTCAATTCAATTCAAGTATTTGAATTGTTAGATTGAATTATGACCTTCATCTGCTAAGAAAAGTTTTCTTTTGTTGTAGTGGTATTAAATGTTTAAATACCAAGTGCATAACTATCTTTGCCATATAAAGGTCTAGTGTACGTTGCTTAAAACAGACAAAACAATTACTATTGCAATATTGTAGGAAAAACATATTGGTTTGTAATACATTTACAAATGGAAAATGATGAGTTTCACGTTACTCGCTATTTTGCTTGACAAATATTTTTTGAAAGTTAATATACATCGGTTAACCAACGGGATTACTGAAGACCCAATGGGAAGTTGTAGGGTATCATTAACAGCAGTAACTTATGAAATACCGGGCTATACTATTCTTTTCATGTATGGTTTATCTGTTTGTTTTATGTGATACTCATTATATGTTAGAAGTGAAACTTACTCTGCCCTCCTGTATACTACAAAACTCCTTCAATTTTTCTGGCGTTCATTGGATGTGAGACCCACCCTAAGAAGATCAACAGGCTCCAACATCAACTCTGAGCTATGCCTCGACTGTCATCACTCCATAACAATGTGTTGTTTTTATATAGAGTGAATTAGATCTTATCTGAAAAACTTTAAAAATGTACAACGAATCATAACATGTTTGCGAAAAAAAAAACAAAAAAAATCGAACAACACTGAAGAAATACAATGTGAGTATGTATGGCAAGCAAAAACAAGTGCAAAATACCATTAGAATCAGCCTCAGAGATAGAGGTACAGAGTATTATAAAATCTTTAAAAAAATCAAATCTGCAAATTTATTATATAATCGATCTATACATGTATGAGGAAAATCTCATTTTACTAATGACTTCTGTAACATATGTAGTAAATCTGATACTAAAGACAGATACATTAAAAATAGCCAAACCTATTTTTAAATTATAGGCTCGTAGCATTACTACCGCCCATATTGGCTAAAATTTATTAAAAAAAAAGTTATCGTCACAAGGATGATCAAGTTCAGTAGAATGTTCAGTAGCTCCCAGTTTACTTTCAGAAAGTGGAAAAGTACATCAGATGTCATTCTACGACTTGTCAATAGTATAGGTGATGGTTTTGGAATGAAATTGTCAACACTAGTAATGTTTTTATGGTTTTCATAGAGTAACCCTTCAATGACTATTGTCCTATTTATCTGAAAGGTAACAATGTGTATCTGGCAAAGGTCACATAAGGTAATTTATAAAACTATAGGTTAAGGAAAATGGTGAAGAAGGCAGTAAGAAATTATCATAATTATTGAATAAATAATTTAACTAGTTCAATGGTATTTTTTACTAAACCAGTTGCTTGTTGAGGCTGTTAAATTTTTAGATTTATTTCTAGATAATCGACTAACATTCATGG
This sequence comes from Stenurella melanura, assembly GCA_963583905.1. Lineage (NCBI taxonomy): Eukaryota > Metazoa > Arthropoda > Insecta > Coleoptera > Cerambycidae > Stenurella > Stenurella melanura. Next base: position 61,462,015 of record OY757318.1, on the reverse strand, counting down.
CATTCAGATATTGACCTACTAATTAATTAAATTATTCCATAGTTTGTGATATATGATTTAATCAACTGAAGTAATTCTAACATGTCTAACAAGTTTTTACTGTTCAAAAGAGAGCAATTGGAACCTTAACAGGAATAAGTTAGTTAGACAGTTGTAAACCATGGTTTATAGAATATAAAGTAATTATAATACAATATACGTAAAAAGACCACCATGATGAACACTCCAGAAACAGCCATGGTTACCTTCAACCACAATGGAGATTATATACAGATACCACAGCAAAGATTAACACACACAAGAAGAAACAAGTTTGGAATTACACAATTTAACTCGTTTCCAATGGCACTAAAAGACGCCCATCATTGTGATTATTTATGCAAAAACTGAAAAACTGTAGGACCACTGAATTTAATTATACAGATTTGTAATGATGCCATATCACTTAGGTCTTGCCCTTCGTTAAATGTTATTTGTTACCAATGTTTAGTGATTGTTATATTTATTGTAATGTGTAGTCTTATCTGGATGAAATTACAGTCTTCCAGCTAAGTAGCGTAAAACATAACTTTAATAATATTTTACGTTCCGTTATACTTTTGTTATAACACAGGCATACACAAAAAAAAGTCATGTGCACTTAAGCAAAGTATGACACCCTCCTGCATTTTGGGTGGCTGAATGCGATGCCACTGTCAGAATTGCTTCATCTCGTCGGGATTTTTCCCCATTCACCCTCCTAATTAAGAGTTTCACTGATTTCAAACTGTTTTTGAGGTTAGGGGAAAGTCCTGACCTAATGGAGTAATTCTGACGGTGACATTAGATTCAGCGGCTCAAATTACAGGTGGGTGTATCATGCTCTGCTTTGTGTGTCTGTGCAATTAATAATTAATACATTTTTTTGTGGCATCAAGTCGGTCCATTTTTAAGAATGGATATTTCTTTAAAGTTTTTCTGATAAGATATGAGTTACCCTTTATAATAAAATAATTGGAGATTGTTTTTGGGGTAAGAAACATTGGTATGAAATGGAGTACATAGTCTGGATATGCAAAACATTTTTGAATTTATATGTCACATCATCTCACCATTAGGTTTCAGTAAAACAAGTGATTAATCGGTAAAAGTAACAGTCCATCAACAACTGTCGGGACATCTTGGTACGTATTGCACACAACATTTTTCCATTTGTTAATGAATTTCTCTCGAGGTGTGGACCCACCAGTTGCTCAGATTTCCTTTGTATCAGATAAAAGTATACAAATCAATAGCAGGAAACTAAGATTCTGAGCATCTGGTTGTTTTATAATTAATATTGCTCAACATTTTTTTTTGTAAATACATTTTTTTGTACATTTTTCCTCATCCCTTATATTATTCGTGTAGAAGAAGATTGGGAGAGAGAACTGGTGGCCGAATTGCAGGATTATGAGATGGTCTGTGAACAAAAGTCTGCCAATTCGAGAAATGACAATTGGGAACAAGAAATCGAGGAAATGTTACTGGAAGGAACAGATTTGAAGTAAATTTTCCAATTATTGATGTAGATATTCTAATGACTGATATACATTCCCTGGTGAGTCATAGACCGAGCACACCTGAGTAAAACCATTGTAAAATAAAAACAGTGCAGAAGAACTTTTGGTATATTTTATATTTATATCGCAATGAAACATTTTAATTATTGACTTGTGAGATTGAAAAGATATATAGTAAATATAACGTTTTTATCTAATTTATAAGATATTTCTTTACCAAAGATATTTGTGCATCATTTTCAGCATAATATTGTTTATAATATGATACAGTATATTTAATGTCTATAAGTGATTTAAAACTATTTTAAACATAATGATATGGAAAATGATCGCATTTGTAAATAGAATATGAGGAACTTTGCACGACACGTATCTTAAACTACATGTGATTCTTCCGGTCTATGGCTCGATCATCTTATGTTTTCTCTAGTCACTAAAATGTATTCGAGATGTTGTTTTGTACTGTGTATCTATCGAAGTTTAAAAGACTTACAGGTCTACACCTTCTATGTGTTGCAAAAAATATAAGTGTCATGTTCTACATGCATGCTTTTTCGATTTGCTATGCCTTCATTATTAATGGTTTTTGTTTGTACATACTAATTGCTATTAAATTTTATAACGGTGAAAGTACAACACTATGCTCGTTTTGTCTATATTCTTTATATGAAGAAATAAATAAATATATATGTATATGGTGATGTGATAAGTTCTACCATAGGTGAGAGTCTTAGATCTCCATAAATGTTAAATTTTGTTGCAAGCGTCGAGAAAACTCCATTTCTTGTTAGGTTTCTAAGAAGATTTCTACATCTGCCTAATTAAAAGGTATATATTTTATACTCCAGAATCACAATTTTCTGTTTCGAGAGACAGACGGCTCTTCTTTATAGTTAATGTGTCATTACACGATTACCTACTTATGCTGTGTATATCAAATTGTGTTTTAATCAAATATGAAGTTATTTGGATTAGCATGTCGTTCCATGAAGAAACAGTAAAGTTACACAATTTTACACACTGGTTAGAGTTTCATGTGTGTCTATTACCTAAAAAAATCCATATGTAATATCTCGAAACAAAACCGTGCTCTATGAAACAAGCATTTTTTTGTGTTCATTCCAAATACACATTCGAGTCTACTTCAACAATTCTAATTCCTTAAAAAACCCTTCTATAATCATGCAAATCATCTAAACATAACCAATAGATAACGGCATTTTCTATTATGAAATGTCTTAAATTACGTACAAAATAGACACCTAGCAAGCCCTGTTTTATAATGGCATCTATATGCGCTTTTGTAATGAAAGCTGCATGGCATGTAGCAGTTTGTTGATATAACAAAAAAATGTAAAAACTAATCAGTAATAACATTCTACTTTCAGTAAACCTGTGTTGCAATTTGGATAAATATAACTTTCTAAAATAACCACTATATACCAGTCAATCAAAAATTTCTTTGACTGAGGTTATCAGCTAAAAATAAAAATTCAACATTTCAATACTTTTGATAGAGTAGAGCCAAAAAGAGAAATCTTTCTTTCTGCACCTCAGAAATGTGTGCGAATTTAGAAAAAGATGTTCCTTGCAAGATTATAGATGACTTACTTAAGCACGTCCCTTTAGGATTTGCCATGCAAAATTATAGTTTAATATTAATGACCATATCACCCGAACGGAGCACTTAGGACATACATTCATTAAAATCTTTTTTTCTTAGAATGAGGTGTAGGATCATCTGCCAAACTCTGGCTATGTATTTGTGTCACTCTGTCTATTATGTATGTATGTGTATATTATTGCTCATTTCGTTAGTTGTTCGAAATGTTAGTATTATGACATTAGAATGTAGCTTTTGTGTCTTAAACATGTTCTCCCATATTCTAATTGTTATACAATATACAAATTGTTAAAATAAATGTAGCAGATGTGCCCATTTATAGTTTTTTATTTTCCATACCTTGGTGAAATCTCTTCCAGCTTCCCATCTGACCAACAAGATATTTCTGGAACCCATGCAGTCGCTTTTTAACTATGGGATTACAGAACAAAGCAAAGCAATCTTAACAAAATAAATAACGAAAGCATAATATACTCTCTTGAAGTACTTTAAAGTGGGAGGCATATTTTTTTAAATAGCTTTCAATTGCAGGAATGCTCTCAATTGTGGTTGAGTCGAACAACTAAGCACTTTAATAGCTTCAAATGCATATCAACAGTGGGTACTTGAAGCAAGTCTTAAAGTGATTAAAGAGCTATTTGGAGTATTCTTGATCGAATAAAAGTATCATTTGGTAATCATTTTAGTAACTGTTTGGAAAACAATCGTAGTTTAAACTAACAGATTTTATAGAATAAATCATTTCAAAACACATTAAAAAAAATAACAATTTAAAAACATTTCCCCGTAAAAATTAGATTTCAAATTATCATAGAAACCCCAAATATCTTTCATGGCTCATTTTTGATATTTGCTTAGTTGATAAACTTTAATTGAACTCAGGGCCGGCATTTTTTCAATTTCACATGTGGTGCTCAGTTTAGTCCCAAATCTTGAAAGAGGGGGAAGGAAAATGATACCAGAGGAAAACTCAACTTTGCAGACTTTTTCTAGTTATTTATTATAGTCATACAAGTATAGGGTGGTTACGGGAACATTAGAACCTTTTTTAAATTCGTTAATTTTAGAGTTAGGTACGTAAAAGAGTTCAAAAATAAAAGTTACAGAAAGTCACATGTTTTACAAAAATCGTTTCAAAAAAATAATTGAAAATCGCATTTCGGAGATATTATGAACTTTTATTTTCTTTTCTTTACACCATTTGAAAGGCTATAAAAAAGCTTTTTAATGATATGTAAATCATAATATTTGCCTTCAAAAATGTTTGTCTAATTTACTATAAATTGGCAATTTAACAAATTAGCCGTGGAAAACCAAAATATGTAATTTAAAGTAAACAATACGTTAGTTACGTTAAGATATTTGTTGATAACTAATTTCACTTTGTTTTACGTAAAATAGAAAATATCAATGATTGCTATATATTTTTCAGACTACCACGACATAATGCGAACAAAATATAAAATTAAATATCTAGTAGTTTTGTAATGAGGCATTCATAATTTCATAACATATTACTATATTTCCGTTTACCAAGCTTTTGCACACGCCACCAATGGGTCATGTGTAGGATTTCGTATATAAAAGCGCGACCAAATTCAAGACGAATCAGTGCTATTCTGGCATTGGCTTTCAGCATGCCGAGCTGAGTCAATTACAGTTAGTGCTCTATACGACTTACCACGGCGGAGTGAATATAAGTTGACCGGTAGACTCTTTCAGAGTGCTGAGTTGAGACCCACCTGAGATACTTGTTATTTAAGGGACGTCGGTGTGTTGTCAAAAGGTACCCAACGCCTACTATCGACGCCACAACGAACCACCGCAACGTTGCCAACATTACACTCTCGCAGAGCTGGGAAAGATACTTTAAAAAAGTAACTTAGATACTTTTTCAAAGATACTTTAGAAAAGTATCTATGTTATCTTGAGTATCTAGATACTTCTTGCAAAAAGTATATTAGGATACGAGATACATGTAAAAATATCTTAGTTACTTTTCTCAAGTATCTTAGTTACTTCCTAAAATATCTAAGATACCTGGAATTATCTTAGTTACTTTTGGGTAACTAAGATACTGCCGCAGTGGCTATGTGTTTTTTTTTTCTTGTTTTTGTAGCATCTCTGCATTCTCTGCAGCATCAACCACAATTTTTTCCATATAATTGATGTCTACATCACTACTAACTCCTTTTAACAAACCGACCCAGCTAAGTTTAAAAGCAGGGTGTGTGATTGTAGCTATAATTGCATTAGACCTAGCTATAATTGTATTTAGAATATTATGGAAACGTGACATTAATGCCTCTAAACATCCTTCAAGAACTGGTCTCATTTATTTCAAATCGGTCGCGCCTTTATTTTTTCAAGTTTAATCTTAAGACTAGCAATTGTAGGAATGACAACCATAGTAAGTGTGGATTTCCCCTTGAAGGATGTCTAAAGCCATCACAATTGGTTTGAGAACCTCACAATACTCTTCGAGGTAATTTATTTCTGTATCTTTAAGATTAATAGGCTTTAAGTCTAGGTTTTCATAGAGTGTGTTTAATTTGCTCTTTTCCTTTAAAATCCGAGAAATTGAATCATAATATGAGTTCCATCTTGTAACTCCAGGATAGCTTAAATAATGTCCCAATGTTTCTTTAATTATTTCTGCAGATGGTAAGGAACCGTAGAATGCAACCAGCCAGGCAACAAACATGTCTAAACTTGCGCTAGCTTGTATATTTCATATAAAGTATCTTGCTAAAAAATATCTTACATACTTTTTGAAAGTATCTAGATACTCGAAAAGTAACTAAGATACTATGAAAGTAACTTAGATACCATAAAATTAACTAAGATACTTAAAAAGTAACTTTAGATATTAGTTGTAAAAAGTATTAAAAGAATAGATACAAGTTTCTTGAAAATAAAAGTATCTAAGTTACCAAAAGTATCTAAGTATCTTTTATCTTAGTTATTTCCCAGCTCTGCACTCTCGCCGCTTCGAAAATATTTACGAAATGATTAAATGTCCGTAAAAGATACGGAAACATATATGTTATGTAACACTGACCTGATCTACCTGTTATTGAGAGAGAAAAAAACTTTATTTGAAATTGGACTAATTAGTTACTAACCGAACTCTGGATTAACATCTCCAAACCAGCTACCTAAGCAAAACACATTACATAATTTGGAGCCAGAGCACGTCCATTTTGAAGAACATTACAGTTTTTAGGAAAAATACTATAAGTATATCATTAAAATATCATTAAAAAAATTTCTGTGGCCTTTCAGATGGTGTAAAACCAAAGTAATACTCATATCTCCGAAATTCGACTCAATTGTTTTTCTGAGATGATGTTTGGAACATACATACATATATTTTTATTTTTAAATATCCTACTGTACTAACTTTAAATACACGCTCATGCAGCACAGTGATAGAAAGTGTTACTAATGTGGACAAAATTTTCTCTGCCCTCCAATGTTTATCGTTTTTTGATAATTTTTTTTTAAAATGCTCGTAATGTATCTGCAATTTTTTATAAAAAAAATAACAAAACTTGCAGATACATTTCGAAGTACTATTTCTTAGCAGCATTTAAAAAAAAAAAATATTTCAAAACGATAAAAATTGGACGGCAGAGAGAATTTTGTCCACGTTGGTAGCACTTCCTATCACTGTGCGCAGGCGATGTAATTTTTAGAAACTACACTTTCTAATAAAAGTTTAATAATAGTTCAGAACGATTATATTTTTTTCAAAACGTGTCTAGTTGTCGTGTGGTGCTCGAGCCTGCGAGCACCACTATGGTTGTTGGCCCTGAACCTCTGCCAAATTCTACACTTAGGAAAGATGTCTGTTAAACATAAATAAATTTACCCATCAAAAACAGTCAGTCAGCACCAGGACAAGATCAGTTTGCCACTATTTCATCCTATGGTAAGCGCAAAAGAGGCAGAAACCATAGCTGAGAGAGGAGTGAGATATGGGGTCTAAACGATGTTTCGACAGAATCACATCCATCATCTTCAAGCTGACAGCTGTATATTTTGTTAAAATACAGGTAAAGATGTCTAAATTTCAACATTTTCTCCACCATGTGTTTTAAATTTGAAAAAAATAAGATGAACTCTACACAAAATGCTCTTTCTGAGAATGTGTCATTATATATAACTCAAGCGGCAGGCAGCAGAAACAGGTGTATATTTGGTTGCATACTCTGTAGGGGACAGAAATCTGTATCTTGAGATCAAGGAAGGGTAGATTAAAGGAATGTGTAATAATGAACCAACCAATCAAAAGTCAATACGTAAAAATCGTCATTATGACGCAGTTGGTTGTATGTATATAGTATAAAAAATTAGCGAACGTTAGACACTGCACAATATAAATTACAGATGCCTGAAGTAATCATGTTAAATTATAATGAAACGAAGAATTCGTGATAGTTGACAGTTACGATTTCTTGTATGAATGTAGCAAAAAGACTAAATCAGTTGGGTACACAATGACAGCTTTATCCAAAAATGTTTTAATATCTGCCCCAGAGTGTTGCAGTACTATTGTTAAATGCACTTTTAATTTTCACAGATAAAACTTAAAAGTATGCGCCTACAAGCAACGAAAACAAATGATGCGTGGTGCGCCAACGCACTATATGCCATAAATTAGTAGCGCATGTGCATCAGATAATGAGATAAAGTTCGAGTACGTGTATAATTTAATTGTACCTTAATGGACAAGTTATGTATAAATTATTATGTATATACCTCCAGCAATATATACAATGTATATGACACTGAATGATGTAAGTAGCTGAATATACATTTCATATCATATGTATATTTAAAAATACATATTCAAATTCCAGCATCTAATGTATATGCTATGGATGTACATATTTACGAGATGTTATGTGGGTCACTATTATTACAAAGAAAACCTGATCACTTTTGGCCAAGAAAATATACAGGGTGGTCATCCGACAGCAAAAATTCAATATTATAAATAAAAGGTGACAATTCTGTTAACTATATGTCAAATATTATTGTCGTCTGTCACATTTTTAGTTGTACATCCACGTAATGGAGTGGAAGTATAATAGTGGAAAGATGTCAATTTCTCGTTGTTTTTTTTTTTAATAAGTTTGTAATGTGGAAATTTTTAATTTGAACGAATTTTTTTTTTCATTATCTGTTCTCTTTAGACGGTCCACCTATACATTTTTGTTCGAGTCTTATTAGTAGATATTATAAATAAATTGTAATATAATAGATATATGTAATAATACAATAATTATAAATGCCAATATTTCGCATGAAAGCTCTTCTAGATCCAGAATAACATTCAAATGTACCTTTGACCTATAATCCAACAAAATAATGAGAAATATGTTCCGACCCAAGTGTTCCGATATGGCAGGGGGTACGGGGATCGGCATGCGGTTAGAACCCACATAACAAAATGATATGCAATGTATATACAGTGTTGTATATTCAATCTATGGATATCTACATCCACAAGATGGAGAAAGTATATCTAATGTACATCTAATGGATATGGAATTAGCATTGCCATCATATACGTTTGTCGCTGACTTCCATATGTTGTTTCATATCCAGTGAACGTACATAAACATATGCAATGTACATTCACTGGATATAAAACATCATATACACAATCGCATATTTTCTGAATATACATTACATGACTCTGAAGTAGTTTCCATGGACATCAACACACTTATTGAACACTGCACTCTACGTGTGCTGCGCCAGTCAAGTTGGCATCATCGGGAGATGATCAAAATGAACAGTTTTGATTATCTCGATGATACCAACACGATTGGTGCAGCACGTGTCGAATGGAAGTGTTCAAATGCTTTGACGTTTGTGGGAACTACTTCAGAGGTATCCATATAATAGAGGTAATAAAACGCAGACAGTTAAACAAGAAATATATTTTATATAACTATTTTAAACATACACAAACTTTACATTTACAAAATAACCTAAATTATTACACAATACGCGTCTGAAATTAAGATTGCAGCGCCTCTGCGGTTGACATCGGAACTAATTCCTGTGTAATAGGTATTTTGTTTACCTTCAAATCTTTGTATATTTGTGGTGATTTTGCTTGATATAAAAAGGTATTTTATAAATAAATTTTAATGAAATTATATGTATAGCAATTGATTTAGCTTAGTTACTTTATTCGGAAATACATGCGCTACCGGATTTGCTGTAAACTATTTGTCATTCGTTTGACAGGGGATATGCAATTAAGGAATTAGGGACTGTGTTTTTCAGATCTACGATATCATACCGCCCCACGAAGGCAAGATGGCCCTACAAACTTTTTTATTACAAACCCTGCCACTTTCATATCGTAGAATGTAGTTAACAAGATTATGAAATAGACATTCCTATGCTCAAATCATTTTACCCGGCCGTCGGAGGCGGTATAGTCGAACTAACTTTCTTATCACAAACCCCGTCGCCTTTATATTTTAGTATATATTTCACAAGATTACAAAATAGATAACAATATGCTGAAATATTTTTTCGCCACCATTGGGGGCGGTACAATAACAATAATTTTCTTCTTAGAAACCCTGTCACATTCATATTTTAGTACATATGTGATTACTAAGGTAGAGAAGTAGATGAAACAATGCTCAAATCATTTTACCCGGCCGTCGGAGGCGGGGGAGTATAACTAACTTTCTTATTAGAAGCCCTGCCACATTCATATTTTAGTATGTGATTACAGAGGTTGCGAACTAGATCAACCTATGCTCAAATCATTTTACCCGGGCGTCGGGGGCGGGATAATATAACTAACTTTCTTATTAGAAACCCTGCCACATTCATATTTTAGCAAGTGATTACAGAGGTAGCGAAGTAGATGACCCAATGCTCACATCATTTTACCCGGCCGTCGGGGGCGGGGGAGTATAACTAACTTTCTTATTAGAAGCCCTGCCACATTCATATTTTAGTATGTGATTACAGAGGTAGCGAACTAGATCAACGTATGCTCAAATCATTTTACCCGGGCGTCGGGGGCGGGATAATATAACTAACTTTCTTATTAGAAATCCTGCCACATTCATATTTTAGTACGTGATTATAGAGGTAGATGATCCATTACTCAAAACATTTTATCCGGCCGTCGGGGGCGGGACAGTATAACTAACTTTCTTATTAGAAATCCTGCCACATTCATATTTTACTACGTGGTTACAGAGGTAACGAGGTAGATGATTCAATACTCAAAACATTTTACCCGGCCGTCGGGGGCGGGATAGTATATCTAACTTTCTTATTAGAAACCCTGCCACATTCATATTTTAGTACGTCATTACAGAGGTAACGAGGTAGACGATCCAATACTCAAAACATTTTACCCGGACGTTGGGGGCGGGATAGTATAACTAACTTTTTTATTAGAAATCCTGCCACATTCATATTTTAATACGTGATTACAGAGGTATCGAGGTAGATGATGATCCATTACTCAAAACATTTTACCCGGCCGTCGGGGGTGGGACAGTATCACTAACTTTCTTATTAGAAATCCTGCCACATTCATATTGTAGTACGTGATTACAGAGGTATCGAGGTAGATGATCCATTACTCAAAACATTTTACCCGGCCGTCGGGGGCGGGATAGTATAACTAACTTTTTTATTAGAAATTCTGCCACATTCCTATTTTCGTACGTGATTACAGAGGTAGCGAAATAAATGTAGCAATGGTGGAGTTATTTCACCCGACCGTCGGAGTACCCTAATGGGGTAAAATGTTTTGAGTATTGGATCGTCTACCTCGTTACCTCTGTAATCACCTATTAAAATATGAATGTGGCAGGGTTTCTAATAAGAAAGTTAGTTATACTATCCCGCCCCCGACGGCCGGGTAAAATGTTTGAGTATTGGATCGTCTACCTCGTTACCTCTGTAATCACGTATTAAAATATGAATGTGGCAGGATTTCTAATAAAAGAGTTAGTTATACTATCCCGCCCCCGACGGCCGGGTAAAATGTTTTGAGTTTTGGATCGTCTACCTCGTTACCTCTGTAATGACGTACTAAAATATGAATGTGGCAGGGTTTCTAATAAGAAAGTTAGTTATACTATCCCGCCCCCGACGGCCGGGTAAAATGTTTTGAGTTTTGGATCGTCTACCTCGTTACCTCTGTAATGACGTACTAAAATATGAATGTGGCAGGGTTTCTAATAAGAAAGTTAGTTATACTATCCCGCCCCCGACGGCCGGGTAAAATGATGTGAGCATTGCGTCATCTACTTCGCTACCTCTGTAATCACGTGCTAAAATATGAATGTGGCAGGGTTTCTAATAAGAAAGTTAGTTATACTATCCCGCCCCCGACGGCCGGGTAAAATGTTTTGGGTATTGGATCGTCTACCTCGTTACCTCTGTAATCACGCATTAAAATATGAATGTGGCAGGATTTCTAATAAGAAAGTTAGTTATATTATCCCGCCCCCGACGCCCGGGTAAAATGATGTGAGCATAGGTTGATCTAGTTAGCTACCTCTGTAATCACGTACTAAAATATGAATGTGGCAGGGCTTCTAATAAGAAAGTTAGTTAAACTCCCCCGCCCCCGACGGCCGGGTAAAATGATGTGAGCATTGGGTCATCTACTTCGCTACCTCTGTAATCACGTGCTAAAATATGAATGTGGCAGGGTTTCTAATAAGAAAGTTAGTTATACTATCCCGCCCCCGACGGCCGGGTAAAATGTTTTGGGTATTGGATCGTCTACCTCGTTACCTCTGTAATCACGCATTAAAATATGAATGTGGCAGGATTTCTAATAAGAAAGTTAGTTATATTATCCCGCCCCCGACGCCCGGGTAAAATGATTTGAGCATAGGTTGATCTAGTTCGCTACCTCTGTAATCACATACTAAAATATGAATGTGGCAGGGCTTCTAATAAGAAAGTTAGTTAAACTCCCCCGCCCCCGATGGCCGGGTAAAATGATGTGAGCATTGGGTCATCTACTTCGCTACCTCTGTAATCACGTGCTAAAATATGAATGTGGCAGGGTTTCTAATAAGAAAGTTAGTTATACTATCCCGCCCCCGACGGCCGGGTAAAATGTTTTGAGTATTGGATCGTCTACCTCGTTACCTCTGTAATGACGTACTAAAATATGAATGTGGCAGGGTTTCTAATAAGAAAGTTAGTTATACTATCCCGCCCCCGACGGCCGGGTAAAATGTTTTGAGTATTGAATCATCTACCTCGTTACCTCTGTAACCACGTAGTAAAATATGAATGTAGCAGGATTTCTAATAAGAAAGTTAGTTATACTGTCCCGCCCCCGACGGCCGGGTAAAATGTTTTGAGTAATGGATCATCTACCTCTATACCTCTGTAATCACGTACTAAAATATGAATGTGGCAGGATTTCTAATAAGAAAGTTAGTTATACTATCCCGCCCCCGACGCCCGGGTAAATGATTTGAGCATAGGTTGATCTAGTTCGCTACCTCTGTAATCACATACTAAAATATGAATGTGGCAGGGCTTCTAATAAGAAAGTTAGTTATACTCCCCCGCCTCCGACGGCCGGGTAAAATGATTTGACCATTGTTTCATCTACTTTTCTACCTAAGTAATCACATATGTACTAAAATATGAATGTGACAGGGTTTCTAAGAAGAAAATTATTGTTATTGTACCGCCCCCAATGGTGGCGAAAAAATATTTCAGCATATTGTTATCTATTTTGTAATCTTGTGAAATATATACTAAAATATAAAGGCGACGGGGTTTGTGATAAAAAAGTTAGTTCGACTATACCGCCTCCGACGGCCGGGTAAAATGATTTGAGCATAGGAATGTCTATTTCATAATCTTGTTAACTACATTCTACGATATGAAAGTGGCAGGGTTTGTAATAAAAAAGTTTGTAGGGCCATCTTGCCTTCGTGGGGCGGTATGATATCGTAGATCTGAAAACACAGTCCCTAATTCCTTAATTGCATATCCCCTGTCAAACGAATGACAAACATTTTACAGCAAATCCGGTAGCGCATGTATTTCCGAATATTGCCAAATATTGCTAAAGTGACTAAGCTTATTGATTTTATTATATATTTAAGCGATATTTTAGGACTTGGGTGTATTTACCGTAAATTCTTCAGCGTAAATTCACGAAAACACAGTACGTATTATGTTATAGGTTAGGATATTGTTATTTCCTTTTTCATAATGTGATTTAATCCTTAAAATAACTATTATATTCGTATTTTATTAATAATCAATGTTTATTTTAGCTAAAACATGTCCCTAAGTGCTGAGAGTCCACAAAATCCTTCCCCCCAAAACTCATCGCGTCACGCCGTGTTTGCCCGGCTTCATGAAACAAATGGAAGCTTAAGTTGTTTTTTTTTGCCCAAGACGAACACTGACGAACTAAACAATATTGATTCATATTGTTTTCAATTTTAATTGAATCCAATCCACAATAAAAACAACGCAAAACAATTATGACAAGTAAACAATGAAAGTTTTCACTTGTCATCTCACACAAACTAGTTCGTAATCGGCACCGTAGGTGGCGTATCGCTTATTTTGAATCGCCTATATTACATACGTATAATAGCTACTTTGGTTACCCATGCCCTACATGTGTTTAAAACATTCTCAACCATCAGTAAGTTATATATGATATGACCGTATCGTATATGTAATTTTTATTCGTTATATTTATAAAATATACATACCCAATATGACTTGACATAACAGCAAATCTGCCATTTTGCGCCATCTTCTCTAAACACACACCTGCCTACCTGCCACAATCAGTTAAACATGAAACTTGCAAATTTTCTAACCCTAAAAGAGTGTTTACAAATCTAAAGAATTGCATTATTATAAATATATTCTTACATTATGGGAGCTTCATGCAAATGTAACAGCATAATATAAAATCCAGAAAATAAAAAAGAGTTAACTTCCATCACACAAACACTATGCACGCTACTCTATAGAGCTTAATCTTAATGGCTGTTGGAAACTAAACGAATGATGTGTAGTGCATCGACGCACTATGCCATAAATTAGTAGCGCATGGATAATGAGAAAATTCGAGTACATGTATAATTTAATTATACCTTAATGGGCATGTTATGTATATACTTCCAGCAATATACACTGTATATGACACTGATGGATGTTAGTAGCTGAATATACATTTCATATCATATGTATATTTAAAAATACATATTCATATTCTAGCATCTAATGTACATGCTATGGATGTACATATCCACGAGATGTTATGTTTTTGTTTAATTATTTCGATTTGGAACACTTGTTATTTGGATTGGTCAAGCTAAGTAATGTTTACAACTGGATTAGTTTATAGGATTCCTTATCCCATTTTCACTAATAAACGCATATAATAAATGATTCGTCCGCTGCTCGGCTGCTCGCTATAGGTACATACCACGACGTAACGGATGGTTAACGACTACCCTTTTCTATGACGTTTGTCGAGGTTGTTCTCTTTTGCGAACATGGCGCCCTTAAGGTGGCCATTCCCTAGAAAGAGACATCCGATAGGTAAATATTTATTATTTTTGGCCATAACTTTTTTTTCTTAGTACGTATATTTAAAAAAACTATAAGAGTATACCTAAGTAGAACCATAACGAGACTGTTACTATGAATTTTCACTAAATAATTTCAGTGGTTTGCAAAATAGATTTAAAACTTCGAAATAGGAAGATTAACATAATTTTTAAATTTAAATCGGGCTATTTTAATAGTCTTGGTATGGTTCTACTTAGGTAGTCTTATAGTTTTTTTAAATATACGTACTAATAAAAAAAAGTTATGGCCAAAAATAGTAAATATTTCCCTATTGAATGTCTCTTTCTATAGGGAATGGCCACCTTAAGGTGGCCATATTTATGTGCTAAATTGTGCGTATAATCACATGATTTTAAAGCGAGCTATTTTAAAAAGTATAGGTCATATTTATAAAAGTTGCACATAAACGGAAACTAGATGAATCTTTAACTCAGGAAATGTGTGCTTTTATATTATTAAAAAGTAATATTTTCATAGATTAAAAAATGCTTAACATGTACCTTAGAAACGATGTCAGCTCGCCACTTCAATAATTATTTTGCACTAGTTAAAATCAAAAATAGGGAAAATCAATACAGACAAGACCTAACTTAAACATTCACCCATATTATGAAACAAGAAAAAGTCTCATTAGACCCTTCATATACTAGAAAGCTCGAATTAAATTTTACAGTGCATTCTTCACGTTTACTAATATTCTGACATATTTACTTTAAGATTTCTTCAGCTAAAAGTTGTTGTCTTAGTTCGGTTACTGTCTCATAGGTGACGCAACAAAAAAAAGGCGATTATCTGAATTTTATATTTTTATATAAGGTGGACAAAAAAAATCAATAAAATGGATCTAATATAAATCGATATAATCGTTAATAATAATTATTCCCCACAGTTATTTTCTTAAAACATCTGCTTTAAAAAAGTAAAATTTCACATTTATTCTTGGTTTTAAACCTTTCTTAAGTTTTAAAGATTTGTATAGCTGTTCTGCAATTACAAATGTGAAATTTGAAAATGTATAGGCTCTTTAGGAAACTTCCGATGTTTAATAACACCTACTAATGAAATGATGAAATGCTGTTTATGTTTTTGTGCACTAATGTAAATTTCTTTGTTGTTTTGGATGAATTACGTTAAAAATATATTATTTTAACATGGACAAAAAAACGGTTGTCTGTTTATACTTATATATTGAATGCAACCGCTATTAGGATAAATTGTTTTGGTAAATGTTCGACAGGTAAAGAAATCGGATGAGCTAAAAACCTTGTGCGGTAGAATCGTGAGATCCCATTTATAATAATAATAATAACTAATAATACACAGTAGGGTCACTTCCTCTGACAGAAATAATGACACAAAAAACGAAGCAGGTGTTCCAATAACTAACATTTCGTTGATAAAATAAGGATGATGCACTAATAAAATAAGGTAGCCCCTTTAATACTGCATGGCGGTATTTGAAATTTCCAATAATTCTCTTTTGGTAGTCTGTGATCAAAACTATTCTGAATGTAGGTAGAATACGGTTAATAGAAAACGGTAACCCTGGTTGAATCAGGTTGAATTGTGGGTTGAATGTTGTTTGTACTGTTTGTAGTGAAGTTGAATAATCTGTCAGGTACGAGTGTTAATTAGCGTTATTCGTTTAAAGTTCAATTTAAAAGCATGCTAAATAGTTGTAATATACGTTATTATATATCACGTTTTTCTATGTATTGATTTTATAAATTAAATTATAAAAACTAACCACACATTCGTACCACGTTCTACATTGATTGAAATATTGTAAATGTAAGATCAGTTAAAATTAAGTTCAGTTAAGATTGTAAATCTGTTTTAATTCATGGTGAATCGGGCGATGGTCGGTCCTAGTGATGGGCAATGTTTTCAATGATTCGTATCGTACTGACTCCGTATACAAAAAGAGTTGTACCAGAAGTTTCGTATTCGTATTTCATACTAAACATATATTATGATGCTAGCATACTAGATGCGTGAGAATCGGACTGCACACAATTAATTACTATTGTACTCATATAGGTATCCTTCATATTGTCCGTATACAAAGATTCGTACCAAGATTCATATGTTTCATACTAACAGCATCTCCTGATACTAGATGCACGAGAATCATACCGCACATAATTATTGTACCATTCTTTCATTCTTTATGTGTTATCAATCTTAACCTTTCAGTGGTCGCGCACGGTGTAGGAGACCGGCCCAAGGGTTAATTTGTGATATTTCAAATAATTGGATAAACTCATCCGTTTCCGTTGGTGTACCTTTCATAAAGTTTCTCGTCTACACATTGCTGTAGTTATTATTATGCCATGTGTCCATATAACTGCTGCAAATGCACACACGGTGTCTCAGACCGGGTGCGACCACTAGTGAGATAAAATTTCTGTCATTTGTTTTGGGCTATTCATTGAAAAATATATATTTCGGTAAGTATTTACCTTCTATTTTCCTAACTTTATATAGATATTGACACTAACAAAGACCAAAAAAGGATATTGAGCCTGTTCGAAGAAGTACCCAGTGGAGAAGAATGATGACGAAGAAGAAACGGCGAGGAAGACAACATTTATGAAAGATCAGATGATAGCGATACCGAACAGGAATTTGATGAAAATGAAGGTGGGGAATGAATGGAAGTGCACCATATTTTATAAGAAGAGATAAAAAAACGAAATGGATCAAACATTGTCCACCCAAAAATGTAAGAACAAGGAAAGAAAATTAAAAATATTTTTATGATTTTTATCACCTGTATGCTTTTTTTTAGAAGGAACCCAGAGACTTTTATGTACAAAAATAGATTCCCTTATGTTTCTAGAACATAAGTTTACTTTAACAAAGGTTTCATGAGAATTTTTATTTCTGTTATTCAAGTATATATACGGTGTGCCAGTATTTTGTATATTTTTTTTGTACATTAAAAATTTAATGCTTACTTAAATAAATATTTTGAAAATACTTAACATTTATTAATTACATATATATAGCTTCGAGGTCCTTTCAAAATTATTTCTGAATTTTTACTTTTAAACCTATTTTTTTAAGCTGGTCTCTTAGACCGTGTGCGACCACTAAAGTAAAAAAAATTCGCGCGACCACTGAAAGGTTAATAGAACTTGTTAAAGGAGATACAATGTGCGTGAAATTTTAAACAATATCAATATTCAAATTTTAGTTGAATATTGGTTAGTACTTATTTACTTTTAGCTGCGGAAATTAATTGCTCCCGCTATCTTTAGATAGCAATACTACAGAGCCACCATTGCTCCAACTTAACAATACAAATCAAAGTCAAATACGAAACAATTTTCATTTTCGTACCGGTATGAATCGTACCAATGCGTAATGTCCAATCGGTAAGTAGTTAAATCTGTTTTTACAATTTGAATTATTCTCGTAAGGTCAGTGTATGTGTACAAGTACATTTGGTACAAATACGAAACCTTATTGGTGGCAAAGATTCGTACCATATGAATCATCGGAAAGAGTTGTATTATTATACGATTCATACAAATACGACACACCACTAGTCTGTCCAAGGAACTCACAGCACATCTATCTACCTCTGTAACATCCATATCTCAAAGGCATAAAGATAGAGGAAACAAAAATTAGCAAGTCTGATCTTTGTGTGCCTCATAATATTTCTATCACGCCAAAATTTGCTCAACTGGGAAGTTGCCGATTTTGCCATCTATATTTTTCGTCAAATCTCATACTCGCAGTTTCCGGTGTTGTTCACAGGGGTTCGAAGGTAACCATCTTATTTACTACCTCACAATTACCTATCCTCAATGTGCCTTAGTGGTTTTCATTTGCTCGGTCTACAATCATAATTTTTATGATGTTGTAATTTACTATCAAACCATACTCAGAGTTTATTATTTGAAGGTTGTCCAGCAGGTGTACGAGCTCATCCTCACCCATTGCTACCAAGGTTGTATCATTTGCAAACCTCAGGTTAGAAGCTTTAGTTTCACCCATAACCACTCCACCCTATCAGCACTCCAACACACGTCCCATCACATGTATAGATGTCACATATTCACTATAGATGTTAAAGAGGAGTGGTGACAGAACGCAGACTTGTTTGACATCTTTTCCAACTTTATATTTGTCGGAGTTAGTGCTATCAATCTTTACCAAAGCAGAGTTTTCTTCATACGGTCGACAAATAATAGAGACCAGATGTCTAGGTGTTCCCATCTCTAATAATACAGTCCATAACTTAGAAATAGAAATAGTTTATTGATGTTACAAACCTATAAAAGTTTTACACAAGTCAAATTAGTTATGTTCTAATAATAAAAAAATATTGATAATATCCAAGATATTCTATTAATAAACACAAAATCACACAAGTAGTTCTGACAAACAGGAATTGAAATAACGGTTCAGTTTTACACTTTAAAATATTATTAATATTAGTTATAGTATTACATAGAAATTTTTAAATTAAAATTAATATAAAATTCCATAAGATGTTCACTAGATCAGTCGAAAAAAATTCTTGAAAATTATAGAAAGCTCCGTTTATAAGTAAACTTGTAACCTGGCCACAAAACTGTTTGTATGGCAAAGAAGTAATAAGAAATGGGAGTTTGTTAAAAAACGAGGGACCAAAATAGTTAACCCCATTTTTACTTTTTTCTAATCGTAGATATTTCAAGAATATCTTATTATTGAACCTTGTCAAGCATCTATAGATATAAAATGAAGGAACTGTTAATATTCCATGTTCAATGAATTTGTGTTTTACGTCATCTCTATATCCAAGACTTGAAATTGCTCTTACAATACGTCTGTAAACGAAATATTCTATCTAAATGAGCTGTATGCCCCCAAGTTAGAATTGCATAAGAAAAAGTGCCTTGGAATAATGAAAAATAGGCTATCCTAATGATATTTGGAAATACTTCCCCTATGAGATTGTTTATCATATAAACGCACCTTGCTAGTATTTTTAAACATAGTCCACATGTTGATCTCAACACAGTTTTGGGTCAAGAACTACTCCTAGAAATTTTACTTATCTGGGTTTTCATACCTTTCAATATACAGAGAATATCATATTTGCTGTTTTGGTATCATTTATACATAAGACATTGGCTTGGAACCACTCGGAAGTAGTCGACTGTGCTTGCGGCATAATATTTTCTAACTCAGTCTGATTCTCATTACAATTTACTTTAGTAACATCATCTGCATACAGCACTTTAGCATCTGAAACGTATTGAGGTAAGTTATTGACATAGATTAAGAATAACAGGGGTCCAAGGACAGACCCCTGCGGTATCCCATGATCTATGCCCGCTATTATTCCATTCCACATTGTCAAACGTGTTACTGTAGTCCACGAAACAAAGGTAGGTACATATAAGTACATAATGTTCTCGTACCTTCTCGAGAACACTATTAGCAGAGCTCTTAAAAAAAACAAATACAACATACGTACAATAAACTTACAAACATTTTACAATTAACATAATATTTACTTAAAGTTATTCTTTATGTACTCTATACAAAGCCTCTTAAAAATATGCTCATTCTTACATTCTTTTATCATTAAACCAAATTAGTCCTCTTCCCAAAATAGTATTGGATTTAACGTGTTCAATTTTTATATAAAAATCATTATTTACCATAGCCCTTGTTTTATGAGAGTGTAAATCAATTATATAGTTTAATTGGTCAGTGAAGTAAGATGGCATCAAATTTTCATTTTGAATATAAAGATTAGTGTGTTATAAACAATTCTTTGTTCAATATTCATTAAATTCAACACACTTAACATTGTACTGATTGGTGTATATTTACTACAATTTAAAATTGCCCTCATGCCTCTATATTGAGGTTTTTGTAACATTTGAATTTCTTGTTTATTAAGGAAAATAAATGAGGTACCACAATAATCAATATGTGGGGAAATCATAGACTTATAAATAGTTAATTTAGCGAACATTGACACTTTATTACATAGTCGAAACAACATACCAGTTTTTTTTGCCATTTCATTTTTTATATAGTCACAATGTGCATTGAAATTCAACTCAGAATCAATAATCACCCCTAAATATTTGAATTTGTTAACTTCCTCTATCAAGCAGTCATTTATTTTTATATTAAATTTTATTTTATTTTGTTTAATTTTTCTTAAGTTATTTTTTGTCGTTACAATCATGAATTTAGTTTTGTCCAAGTTCAGTTTTAGTCCATTGTCACATGTCCATTTATACAGGGTGTAATTAGTTTCATGTCATTAAAAAAAACTGGTGGTAGGGAACGACAAGACAAACAAAAAAACCTTATATAACATGAGGTCTAAAGCTCATAGTTTTGGAAAAAAAAATAAACAAAAATTTCGCCAATTTTCAATACATTTTTTTGAGAACTGCTGGAATATTGAGGTAGGTTTGGGTCTAGATCTGATCTAAAGAAAACTATACTCTAACTCTCCCTTGTGCAATATTTTAGTTACTGTCATGTCATAGTTAAGATTTATTTTATTGACTTACCGTTCAATTTGTCAAATTCTTGATTACATACAGATACAACTTATTTGTTCATTCTTTTTGTATTCCTTTTTGACTTTTGTACCAAGTTTGTATTTTATTTTTCTTTATTGACAATGTTAGTTGATAGTTTAGTGTTTAGTGTTGAACGAAGTGCGTATGTACTTAGTTCGACGTACTGAACTGTGTATTGATACAGATGCAGAGATTTTGAATCATTTAGGTCACTCATTTATGTTACAAATGTTAATAAACCACATTTAAATTTTCTAAATTATAAACAATCCAATATTTTGTTCCAAATTAAAAAACACACATGTAAAGAAATGCTCTGTTTAAACCTCTATGGCTATTATTTGCTTGCAATTGTGCACGAAGGGAGAATGAATTCTTTACCTCTTTATACTTGCCTCAGTTCAGTTGAAGCGGTACATCAAAGGCGGTTGATGATCCTTTGACACCGGGTGTGCCGGCCAGCATTTTTTTATGACAATTTAAATGTTGTATAATTGGGAAGTACAAGTCCATCGACCTAGAAAAGCAGTGGTTCTCAATAGTTGTCTACCATAATATTAAATATGTTAACCTAGATCAGTGTTTTTCAAAGTGCCCCTAGAGGGAAAAAGTCATAAAGGTTTTTTGTTTGTCTAGTTGGTCCCCATTACCAGTTTTTTTTAATGACATGAAACTGATTACACCCTGTATATGTTTTCTAAATCATCGTTTAATTTAATTTGAACATCTTCTACTTTACCTTTCACATAATAATAATAATATTTATTCATCCTTAGAAATTTTACCTTATAGACAAGTCAATAAATAAACACAATTTGTGTCTGTCCACATTAAATCTAGTTAATAATTCAGTCTTTAAGTCAAGTGGATGAAGATAAGAAATTATGACACAAAACGTCATCTACAATAAAATGGTAAATTACAAACATATGATGATACAAACGACAGGTACATGTATTAGAATTAAAGAGAATAATAAAATTAATTTACTGTGGCAAAAATAATGTCTCCATTTTCACCGATAAGTTGAAAGAACTCCTGTATGCTGTAAAGGCAGTTTTGTGTTAATATGTTTTTGAGTTTATTTTTAAATTTAATCATTGTGAGGTTACGGAAGTGTGGTGGTAAAGAATTGAACAAACTGATTCCAAGATTGTTGTTTCTATGAAGTCTGTTTTGTGGCATTACCAGATTAAACTTATTTCGTGTATCATACTCATGGATTTCATTATGTGTGACATAACCTTGTAAGTTCTGCCTCACATAAAGTAGATTTTGGTACACGATAACAGAAAACAATAACATAATTTTCATCTCTACAAATATTGGTTTATACGTTTCGCCCCAATTTGCGTTGACTATACTTCTTACTGCTGACTTTTGGATCACAAATAATTTTTGTAAATGGCTTTGTGCCGCATTCCCCCAAGACAATATCCCGTATGTGAGAAGTGGATGAAAAAGTGACTGGTAGGTTGTTAAGGCTGCTTGCTCGTTGATGGTGTTCCTTATCTTTCTGATAGCATATATGGATATAACATTGTGTTCGTGGCTGCCTTTTGACTGCGTTCAGCAGAGCACTGTCTTACCTTAGATGGTAAGCTTCCACTTTTTCAGATAACTGTTTTGTTCTCGAAAGAACGCTTTTATGATGATTGCTGTTTATATGAATCAAATGTTTATTTGAACAATATATTCAGCTTCGAATTACAAACAATTGTAGCTTGATGAGAGAGAGAGAGAGAGAGAGAGTTTATTTGTGTCAGACAATTGTACATTGTATACACACGTCAGAAATTACATAAAATTACAAAGATTAAGATTAAAATTAAATATATCTATAAAAATAAGGAAGTGCACCTAGGAAAAAACAAACAGGAAAATACAACATTTTAAAAACAGGTTCCAATGTTATCAATAAACTCTTGGATGTTATAAAATACATTTTCTTTTAGGAGTGCTTTCACTTTTTTTGAAAAATATGCAGGAGGTAAATTTTTCCACTCAACGGGCAACATATTATACAACTTTATGGATACATATCTAAACGATTTTAAGTTTTTTGTTAGTCGAAAATAAGGAGCAATTATGTGATTGTGTCTTGTCTCATATTGATTCCGATTTTGGTTAACAGTGAAATTTTTTTTCGCGTAGTCTAAGCATTCATATATGTATTGATTTGTTAATGTTAATATACCTAATGATTTGAATAATGTCCTACACGATTCATGATTTTTCGAATTTGTGATTACTCTTACTGCTCTTTTCTGGATTAATAAAATTTTTGATGCATGTGCTGAGCCGCCCCACAGTATGATTCCATATGACATGGCGCTATGAAATATAGCGTGGTATGCTTGTAATATGGTATTTTGATCTATAGCATTAGTAAGATTTTTTAGGAGGTAGACATAACTCGACAGTTTTTTGTGAAGATACTCTATGTGTGCTTGCCATGTTAATTTACTGTCCAAAAAAATTCCAAGACACTTAACTGGATGTGTGTTTGCATCTATATGTGTGTGTAAGTTAAAAATGAGGGTTTGGGTTTTTTCTACATTTAACGATAATTTGACATTGTTAAAATATATCTTGGCCTGTGACTGCATTTCATCCGACACATGTACTAGATCTTTTATGTTCTTTCCACTTGATAATATGGTTGTGTCGTCTGCATAACTTACTGACTTGTAGTTTATGAAATGTACGATGTCATTGATGTAGACTATAAACAGAATTGGTCCCAAAATAGAACCCTGGGGAACACCATAATTTAAAGGCTTGAGAGATGAGGTTTTACCATTTACTTCTACACACTGGAGTCTACTTGATATGTAGGATTCTATAAATGACAGCGCTGGACCTCTAATACCATACATTTCTAATTTAAATAGCAATATGTTATGTGAGACACAATCAAACGCCTTTGATAGGTCCATACACGATGCTATGGTCATGTTACCTTTTTCCAGTTCATCCGTTACTGATATAATTAAATCTGTTAATGCCTTCACTGTAGATTTACCTTTTATGTATCCATATTGACTTGGATTTAGTAGATTCTTACTTATAAGGTAGTCTATTAATCTCGTTTTGTAAGCGCATTCTAAGATTTTGGCTAATATAGGAATTATCGATATCGGTCTGTAATTTTCTTCTAAGTTTATGTCACCTTTTTTAAAGATAGGAGTTACTTTTGATTGCTTAAGATTTTCAGGATATATTCCATTTTCAAAGCAACAGTTTATAAAATATGTGATTTGGGGCACTAATTCCTCTTTTGCTTGTTTGAGAGAATCACTATTCAGTCCATAATAGTCCCTGGATTTTGAGGAGCTTAGGGAATCTATTAAGATTTCAATTTCAGTATCAGTGACTGGTGACAGGTAAAAAGATGACATTGCACGATTTTGACTCAATGCTTGTAGATATTCCGTATTGGTTTGGTTAAGCTCATTTACTAATTTATTCGCAATGTTCACAAAAAATGTGTTCAGATCGTCCGGAGATATGTTTGGCTGAACATTTTTATTTATATTTATATTGGACCTTTTTTTATTTATAATTGACCACGCGGTTTTTTGTTTATTATCAGAGTTTAATATTAATTTGGTGTTATATTTTATCATTTCAGATTTTAGTGCTATTTTATATTCTTTTTTATATTTCTTATATAATCCCCTAAAATTATTATCTATTTTACTAAGATCATGTATTATTATAAGTTTATTTTTCATATTTTTAATTTCCTCACTGTATTTGACCTTCTTACCCTTTATGGGTTTAGTTTTCTTTAAAGGAAAAGATGATTCGTAGCATGATAAGATATTACTGAGTAAAATATTGGAAATTTCATTCGTGTCATTGCTTTGAAAAAACGATGACCAATCACAATTTGATAGTGCAATTTTATAGTTTTGAGTTGTAAAATTATTTATAATCCTATGCTTGGGATGTATCTTTATTTCTTTAAACTCACCTTGTGTAGAATACGAAAAAACAATTCCCTTATGATCCGAGAGGCAGGGTTCGACTGTGTTCGCATCCCAGCACATGCAATCCAGGTTTGTAAGAACATTGTCTATTCTAGTTTTAGTCTTATCAGTTACTCTAGTGAACTGTTTGATACAATCATATAGCCCAAACGATGCAAAGAGATTTACAACTAATTTACTTTCCGTGTTCTTGGCAAAGTCTACGTTAAAATCACCGCAGATAGTGATTTTTTTCTCTATGGACATACTGTCTAAGAAAGCTGTTAGATTGTTGTTGAAAATTTGTATGTCTCCCGTTGGAGATCTATAACAGCAGCAAATGATATGTTTATGTTCGCGTAACTCTATCGCACAGATTTCAAAGTGTATGTCATCACAAAACATTTTTGCACGCTGGCATGGTTTAAAATCTAACCCATTTCTGATATATATAGCTACTCCACCGTGAATATGAGATTTTCTCGTATAATATGTTGCCAAAACGTAATTGTTTAGATCAATATACCTCAACTGTTCCTCCCCCGACCAGGTCTCACAAAAACATAGAATATCAAAATTATTTTCTGACAGGTAGTGATTGAGTTCCAAGACTTTATTGTGAATACATTGGACATTAATATAAAATAATGAGATTCTATCTATGATGTTTTTTTTATTGTCTGTTATTTCAGTTATAAGTTGACCTTCTCCATTGCGTGGCGTTTTGTTTTCCTCGAAAAAAATAAGAATTTCTGTGGTTATAATTATGATATCCCCTTCTATGTAACGCCTTGGACTTGTTTATAAATTCTGTTACCTCAATCCCTTCGAACCAGGTCTTTTCTTCAAATAATTTATCAGCTATGGATGCTTGTTGACATAATACAGAATTATTTTCATTATTGACAGTTCTTAAAAATTAGCTGACTATGTTTATTTTACAAAATAAATAAAGTAGTTGCTATATTAAACATTAACAACTAAACTTTGAACATAAGTTGAACATAAGGCGCCCACCTTAAAGGATATAGCCCTTTAATAACGAAGCACTACATTGCAACTTCAAAAGGTAAAACACAAATCTTTGAAATGGGTCGTTTGTATATTCCTTTGGTGGTCTTAATCGTCACTACACGAGTGATTCCGTCACTTCCAGGATGCAACTCCAGTATCCTACCCAAATTCCATTTAAGGGGGGGGGTAAGTTGCTTTCCTTAATGATTACTAAGACTCCTGGCTTTAATAATTCCACATGATGGGTTTTCCACTTCTGACGTACTTGAAGTTCACTTATGTACTCCTTTGACCACCTTGTCCAATAGTTTTGCGTTATTTGTTGAAGTTTTTGGAACCTATTTAGCCTTGTTGTTGGAATATCCATTAGATTTGGATCGGGAATTGCAGTTATAGCTTCGCCGATCAAAAAATGAGCCGGAGTCAACGGTTCAGGATCATTAGGATTTAGTGATAGAGGGCAAAGTGGCCGAGAATTTAGACATGCTTCTACCTGCTTTAAAACTGTTATAAATTCTTCGTAACATAAAATAGACTCACCAATAACCCGCTTTATATGATATTTTGGTGGATTTTACTCCGGCTTCCCAGAGTCCACCAAAATGTGGTGCCTGAGGAGGAATGAAATGCCATGTTACTCCGTCGAGACTTAAATCAGTTGAAATTTGGTTGTTAGTTGTTAGCAAAAAATCGCGCAGTTCGGCATTAGCTCCAACAAAGTTGGTACCATTGTCGGAGTATAAGTTTAAGCATATGCCCCTGCGAGCCATAAATCGTCTTAATGTCGCTAGAAAGGATTCGGAGGTCAGATCGCCAACCAGCTCTAAGTGTACTGCTTTAGTTGAGAAGCAAACGAACAGACATATGTATGCCTTTGAAGTTTTATAATTTCTTCCCTTTCTATCGCAAATTAGGAAAGGACCAGCGTAATCAACACCGGAGTTTAAAAAAGGCCGAGCTGGGGTGACACGAGACCTTGGTAGATTTCCCATAATAGCTTGAACATGTTTAGCGTCGAAACGAAAACAACGAATACATTTATGTATGATCTTTTTTACCAAATTTCGCCCACCTATGAACCAATATCGATCTCTAAGCGAGGCTAGTAAAAGTTGCGGACTTGATAAGAAAAGTGATGATTGGAAGGTAGAACGGCGGGATGTTTTTTCCAATTGTCAAAATTGGAATGTTTCAATCGTCCTCCAACTCTCAATATACCGTCTACATCCAAAAAGGGAGTTAACGCAAACAACTTGCTTTTGGAATTCACTGACCCAGATTTAATTAAATCAATTAATTCTCGTTGATAGTGAGATTTTTGAATTAATGAAATTAAACGGTTTAATGCATCTTGTATATCAAGAGGTGATAAGGGACAGCAATTAGTTGTCTTTTTTGAAGCATTGTTTCTGAACCGCAAGCAATAAGCAGTAACTCTTGTCAATTTGTTTAAATTAGAATAATTTTCAACGAAATTTAATTCAATTGAAACCGTACTTATAACCCTCGTATCCTTTTGCATTTCAACCAACACGTCCTTGGGATAATGTTGAAATTCAAGTATTTCATGTTTACTTATTGGCCATAAGCTTGATGATAAAGAGAGCCATGGTGGCCCTTTCCACCATATCCTGCAATCTAATAGTAATTTAGGCTCAATACCACGTGAAAGTAAATCCGCTGGGTTTTCGACTGTGTTTACATAATGCCAGTCGTCAAGCGAAGTTAAGGACTGAATTTGAGAGATTCGGTTAGCCACAAAGACTTGCCATCGATTGCATGAAGATTTTATCCATGAAAGCGTAATTTTGAAATCGCTCCAATAATAAAATTTGTCAAATTTAAGTTTCATAGATTTTTGTACTTTATTTGTTAACTTAGCTAATAATAAAGCCGTGCAGAGTTCTAACCTGGGAATAGTTATGGTCTTTAAAGGAGCTACCCGTGTCTTAGCGCATAAAAGTTTACAACAAACATTTCCCGAGGAATCAGTACTTCTTATATAAATACATGCGCCGTAAGCTTGCTTAGAACTATCCACAAACCCAGGCAATTCCAATGATTTATAATTGTCGCATACTGCACATCTAGGAAGCTCTATTTTATCTAGCATTTGTAACTGATTTCGAAAAGTGATCCATTTGTAGTTCAAATGTAAGGGTATAGCTGAGTCCCATGAAATTTTTTCTTGCCAAATTTGCTGTAATATTATTTTTGGCGTTATAGTACATGGACCTAATATGCCAAGGGGATCAAAAATCTGTGCTGTTTCGGACAAGATTGTTCTCTTGGTTATTTTGGCAGATTTAGGCTTCGAGTCTGTATCAAATGTGAAATTGTCGGTTTCGCAAGACCACATCAGACCCAAAGTTTTTGCATTTTTGTTTTCGCCAAAGTTAAACTTTGTAGGGTCATGTGCGCTTAAATTTTGAATAATTCTTTTGTCATTAGCACGCCATTTACGCAAGTCGAAACCGCCTTGTTTTAAAACACCTTTTACTTGAACGGAAATATTAGCGGCATGTTCGACTTCATTGGCCGCCTGTTAATAGATCGTCCATATAAAAATCCGATTTAATAATTTCAGAGATTTCCGGTTTATCCTGCTGACATTCATTAGCTAATTCAAATAGACATCGTATGGCAAGATAACTAGCGGAAGCGGTACCGTAGCTAACTGTTTGTAGTTCATATGTTTTTAAAGCAATGGATGGACTAGAGCGCCATAATATTCTGAGTAGAGCAGTTTGTTCAGGACGCACTAGTATCTGTCGATCCATTTTAGCAATGTCTCCAGTTACTACATATTTGTGAATACGGAAACTCAAAAGAATGCTGAATAGGTCTCTCTGCAATACTGGACCTACCATCTGTAAGTCGTTTAATGATTTCCCAGTAGACGTTGGTGCGGAAGCATTGAAAACGCAACGTAATCGCTTTGTCTTTGAATGTTCCCGAAAAACTCCATGATGAGGCATATAATAATTAATTTTTGTTTGCTCGGGATTTGATACCTTTTTCATGTGACCTAGTTGTTCGTATTCACTTAGAAAATCCGAATATAGCTGGAAAATTTCAGGATTCTTTTGAAGACGGCGCTCAAGACTGTAGAACTGCTTTTCTGCCTGCTGCATTGATTCACCGAGAAGTTCAAGAGATTCTTTGAATGGAATCGCTGCGACAAACCTACCGTCTTTATTTCGTTTCGTATTTTGAGTAAAGCTTAATTCACAAGACTGTTCTTCACTCGTGAAGATTTTTGACTCATCAAAGTTTTCAAGTTCCCAGAATTTAGTTAACTGTGCATCGATGTCCTTACTACTAACAAAATGACACATAGCTTTGTTTGTGTGTGATTTTAATATTGGCGTGCTGAATAATCCCGAAACTATCCATCCAAGTTTTGTTCTTTGTAGATTTGGTTTGTCCCTACCCAATTTTATTTGCCCCACGGTCAGTAAATCCCAAAATATTTGAGCACCAATTAGTACATCAATGTCACCAGCCTGATAGAATGTTGGATCAGCTAGCTGTATGTTATGGGGAATATGTAGGGTGAGTTTGTTAAAAGAAACCGATGGCAAATTATCAGTAATTTTAGATAAAACGAGACAAGATAATGTTGATTGATAATTTTCGAATCGAGATTGTATTTTCAGTTGACAACGGGCTTTTATGTTGGTCAACCTTTGATTGATCCCAGAAATTGTGTACGAGATTTCTGAAGTTGATAGATTTAATTTGTTGCATAAAGAATTCGTTATGAAATTAGACTGTGAGCCGCTGTCAAGCATAGCTCTAGCTTCGTGAATTTTACCATTGCTATCTAATATCTGTATAATAGCAGTAGGTAAAAGTATTTGGGATGTATAAGAATAATTTGCTTGATTAGATAAAGCCTGCATTGTTTGAGGTAGTATGTCCTTACCATGTTCCACATGGTTGGGAGCGTCACTTTCAGACCTTTGGTTAATACAGGATTGATCTAACTTATTTACGTTTATTGGATCTGAATTACCGCGAGAAAAATTTGCATAAAATTCTGGATCATGAAGTAGCGTATGATGTCGTTTGTGGCATTTCTTACATGAACTTGATTTGCAGAATTTCACGTTGTGATTTGCCCTCAAGCAATTTTGGCATAAATTCATACGCTTAATTTCCATCCATCGCGACTTAAAAGACAAATTGGAAAATTTTGGACAAAAGTTTATTACATGATTCTCTTTACATAACACACATGAAACATTTTCAGTTGAGAAATGCGAATAATTTTGTCATGAGTTGCTTCCACGATCGTTTTGAGTCTTACCGTCTGTGTTAGTTGTTAGCAAATTCTCCAAAAGTCTACATTTTTTCTTGAGGAAAATTTCTAAATCATTAAATTTTGGTAAATCTAGCCCTGAACACCTTTCCTCCCATTCTCGCCTAGTTTTTGGATCAAGTTTCGACGTCACTAAATGAATAAGTGATATGTCTCAGTGATCTACAGGTAATTTCAAAACCTGCAGGGCTCTCACATGCTTTGTAAGATTATCAAGCAATGACCGTAAACCTGCAAAGGATTCCTTTGTTACATTAGATAAATTAAAAATAGATTTAACATGGATATTGATCAGAAAATTTTTGTTTTCAAACCGCTCATGGAGCAACTGCCAAGCCACGTTATAATTTGCGGGTGATACTTCTAATGCACTTATTACCTCTGCAGCTTCGCCTTTTAGTGATAACCTTAAATAGTGAAACCTGTGAAGGTAGGAAATATTTTTATTGTTGTGAATGAGGGAGGTAAAAGTGTCCTTGAAAAATAACCAATTTTGTAAAGAACCGTCGAACGTTCCAAGTTTGAAACGAGGTAAAGTTATGTCTCCTTTTAAATTCTCTGTGAACAACAGCTGAGTATTGGCCACCGACACCGCTTCCTTTCCTGCAACCGTATCTAAAATATACTGTGCTCGAGATAATACCGAATAGTAAGAATCTTCAAATCCTTCTCTAATCTTAACATGTTCTTCAGGCTTTGTTTCAGTGTCAGAAATCTCCAAATTTTTTGGATATCACTAAATTTGCCTAATAATGATTAAAAGTCCCCTAATCGATTTTTCAACTGATTTAAATCTGTTTGATTTGCCTCGAAATCATCCAAGAAATGTATAAATCGTGTTAACTGCCCTTTAACTACACCACGTTTATGAGTAAGAGATTTTTTGTCAATCTCTTCTGACATTTTGACAGTTCAAATAAGTTTAATCAAATTTAAGACAATTTGGCAATTTAGGAAACTAAGTTAACACAAATAAAGCATAGACTGGTAAATGATAATGGAAGAAACAGACCTTGACTCTGACTAGATTATTTGATGTCAATTTTTCTATGCCTGCTAACTTCTGTTTGCTGTCTCTATCCGCTAATGTGATAGAGTGATTCTTTATAAAAATGCTTCGAGGTTTTAACTGGAACTTCTACAAATTTGAGACTTGATTGCTCAAAATGCTCGTCCGGCTGAAGGACCAAGATGTTCGTGGTTGCCTTTCGACTGCGTTCAGCAGAGCACTGTCTTACCTTAGATGGTAAGCTTCCACTTTTTCAGATAACTGTTTTGTTCTCGAAAGAATGCTTTTATGATGATTACTGTTTATATGAATCAAACTATGGTTACTTGAACAATATATTCAGCTTCGAATTACAAACAATTGTAGCTTGATGCTTGTTGACATAATACAGAATTATTTTCATTATTGACAGTTCTTAAAAATTAGCTGACTATGTTTATTTTACAAAATAAATAAAGTAGTTGCTATATTAATCATTAACAAATAAACTTTTGAACATAAGTTGAACACATTGTATCATCCTCAAACAGTTTGATGTTACATTTCTTGCAACAATTACAAATGTCGTTAATATATAATAAAAAGAGTATAGGTGCGAGTACTGACCCTTGAGGTATTCCATGTTTTACAGCAAATTCTTCAGAATAACTGTCATTAAATTTAACAATTTTCTTCCTATTTTCAAGGTAGGATGTAAACCACTGTAACACTATTCCATCAATTCCATATTTTTTTATTTTCAATAAAAGTATATCTTTATTTACCGTTTCGAAAGCTCTCTTAAAATCCACGAATACTACTCCTATCACCATGTTATCAGCGATATCTAACTTCCATTGGTTTAAAACAAATTGAAGTGCTGTCTCACACGAATGATTTTTCCTAAATCCAGATTGCTGATTTACAATTATATCGTTCTCCTGAATAAATTCTAGTAGTTGGTACTTTACAACTAATTCTAACAATTTCTCAGGAATTGGTAATGAATTTACTGGTCTAAACTCTGAACAGATGTTTGTATTATAAATTTTTTCTCCCGGTGTAACTGTTGCTAGCTTCCATACATTTGGGAAAACCCCCTTATCCTAACCTTAACAAATCTATTTCCAATGACTTCAAATGCATCTCTAATTATTTTAAGAGTGACACCATCTCTATCACATGTATCCTTCTTTATAGTTTTAATGATTTTTGATACCCTTTGTAAGTACATTTTCTCAAATGTATGAAAGTTTACTTTTATTCCTTTCATACCATTTAACACATATTTACTATCATGGAAAGGAACAATAGAATAGAATAGAATAGAAATTTATTCACCAATAATAGATACACATTTGGTACATTTGGCAAGTCAACACATGTATAGATAAAAATGTATACTCAACAAATCGAAACTTACATATGTATACACGCATATATATACACATACACACACACACACACATATATATATATATACACATATACATACATACATACTGCTTACTTCCCGGGAGACAGGGGTGCAGGTCGACCTCCTCCGGCTGTAGTTAGGTCGCTAATCGCCTACAGCAAGAGGAACAACATTCACCTGGTCATTGGATGTGACGCAAACTCCCATCATACTGCATGGAAGAGCACAGACATCAACCAAAGAGTTGAGTCATTTTTGATTATTTATTAGGTGAAGGACTAATTGTGAATAACATTGGAACGGAACCAACCTTTATCACTAGAAATACGAGAGAGGTACTAGATTTAACAATCAGCTCAACCTTTATGAGCAATAAGATATCCAATTGGAGGGTATCCTCTGAACCCTCATGTTCAGATCACAGACATATCCAATTCAATATAGAAGTTGGACCAAGACCAGTGGTGAGTTATCAGGATCCCAGATGTACAGACTGGAAGGGATACAAACACTCCCTCGAGTCGCACCTTGGATCCGCTCTCACCACAATCAGGAATCATGATGAAGTAGAAATTGCAGCGGAACAGATCCGGAATGCAGCTATTTCAGCTTATCACGAAAATTCTCCACTAAAATCCAAAAAGGACAAAAGAGGGGCACCATAATGGAACAAAAAACTATATAAAATGAGAAAAGAAGTTCGACGCCTCTTTAATCGAGCTAAATATTCAGGCAACTGGGAGCAATATAGATCTACACTAACAGATTGTAATAAAGAAATCAGAAAAGCAAAAAGGGAATCTTGGAGGGAGTTCAGCGAGGGTATTACTGACTTACCTGGCAGCACTAGGATCCACAAGATCATCTCCAGAGAACCGGCTCGAGTATTTGGTATGGCAAAACGAGCGGATGGCTCGTTTGCCGAATCTGGAAAAGAAATCCTAGAAACTCTTGCACTGAACCACTTCCCAGGAAGTTCGATTCTGATGGATAATCAATTGCCGCCACCATCGGGGGGACGACTGAAACGTCCACACAAAAACGATTGGCAGGTGGCAAAAAAGGTTATCACAGCCTCAGCGGTAGAATGGGCTATTGGATCGTTCCAACCATTCAAATCGCCTGGTGAGGATGGCATATTTCCAGCGCTACTAGAAAATGGACTGGAGGTACTGCTACCTTTCCTCATCAGACTATACAGAGCTAGTCTGGTATGGAATTATATTCCATCCAGTTGGGCGGCGATTAAAGTGGTATATATACCAAAAATGGGTCGGACAGAACCCGACCCAAAATTGCTTAGTCCCATTAGCCTGACATTATTTCTGTTGAAAGGTCTGGAGAAGGTACTTTATGGGCACATCAGAGGAAACATCCTGAGTATACATCCTCTCAGTGTCCATCAATATGCCTATCAACCGGGCAAATCAACAGAACTAGCATTAAATAACCTGGTTGGGAAAATTACCCTATCTCTACAGGCAAAGGAGATTGCGGTGGCAGCATTTCTCGACATTGAAGGAGCATTTACAGGGTTCGGCCTCACCTGGAAAACCTGAAAAACCTGGAAAAGTCAGGGAATTTAAGAACATGTGAAAAAGTCAGGGAAAAGTCAGGGAATTTTTAAAATATTGATATATGTCAGGGAAAAAAATTAAAAACCTGGAAAATATAATTAAAGCCATAGTTTCTTTTATTTTGACGAAATCATCAATTACAGTTTAATCAATAGTAGACAATGTCTTTATATTTTCTCTTTTAGACCAAGAGCAATGCTTAAAAAAAGGTGTGATATTATACCGCTTGGATATACTCTTTAATCTAATTTGTTAATGCCCAAAATAAAAGGCTTAGACTCTAAAAACGAGATTAAGTGATATACTATCATACCTTTTTTGTAGTTATTGTTCTAGTAGCTCATTTCAGTATTACTAATAGAAAATCTCGGCAACGCTAGAAGCTAAAATAACGCGAGTCTAAAAGACTTTAACCTTAATAAATGATAGATTACAGGTGTGAGGTGTGATCAATAGTGCTCTGTTTGTGCAGTGAGACTTCACATAAGAATAAAACACCACTATTAATGATTAGAACCGTTTATTGTTCGTCTTGTTTATACACGTGAGATTCTCATTACATTCAATTGCAGACTGACTTGTGTCGCTGCTGTGCATATGTTTCCCCCACTTCTCAAGTTGTGGGATTCAATTATGGCAATGTTGCCAGACATTACATCCCCACACTTACATTGAAAGTTATGTAACGTTACATCCTGTTCGTTTATCTCCGTTTGGGAATATAATGTTTCTAAAATATGTTTCTAAACATAAAATAATAAAATGTATATACCATCCTTGCAAAACACTTTGCTACAGTATGACATCAAAACCATTTAAAACATAATTTCTCTTAATTACACTACCACATAAAACAAGTTAATATGTATTACGAACTACAATTTGTCTAAATCAGCATTTGTAAAATATTTTTTTTAATGTATAGTTTCTCTTAATTACACTACAACATAAAACAAGTTAATATGTATTACGAACATAATTTGTCTACATCAACATTTGTAAAATATTCTTTAAGATATATAGGTTGCTTTGATTCTCTTTTCGACTTTCTCGTTTCGACCTTTGTAGGTTCCAACTTACTTTTACTTACATTTTTAACTTTCGATTTATCTACATTCGTCCTAACACTTAGTGACTTACTGGACGTTTCTTGAAAAGGCGTCCTTGTCACACAGCTACCTGAATTATCTTCGGCAGTTTCCGTGGACATTCCCTCCACGGCTTGGTCAAAACTAAAATCAGAGTTTACAATAGGAACACATGTATTCTTTTCGTTAACGACATTTGCATTTCTCTTTAAATTAACATTTTCGGTGTCTCCTACAACACTCTCATTACTTGTGCTTTCGTCGCTTCCTACCAGAGGCGCAGTTTGGTGGTAAATTGGTGGAATGTTAACAAAATAATCGGAATCAGCATTCAGAGAATGGTAATTCTTGTAATTACTTCTTTGCGTTGAACCTGTGTTTCGCATGTCCAAACTGTCGTCCCCTAAATCTACACTCTTAATAGCCCTTATCTGATTCGCGTGACGTTTCCAAAGTTCGCCCGATGCCAACTGACATAAATACGTAGTGCGCCCGATTCTGTTTTTGATTTTTGCTTCGGTCCAACTCTTGATGTTTCTTTTACGATAGTCTCGTACCACTACAATATCGTGCACCTCAAAATCTCTGCGCCTACCTCCATAGTATTTTTGCTGTCTCGTTCTGGACTCTATTTCGCTCGACGGTATGTCATTTTTTTCGGATGACGGTTCCGGCGCCGCCACTGATTCTTTCAGCAGTTGCCATCTAGTTCGAATTTTTCTGCCAAACATCACATGCGCTGGTACTAAACCGGTCGTGCTGTGTTCGGTTGTTCTGTACACAAACAGAAACCTTGAAATAAGTGTTGTTATAGGTACTTCCACGTTTCTCGGATCACTTATCGCTGCCTTAATTTTCTCCTTGAAAATTTTTACTGCAGCTTCAGCTGCACCATTGCTCTGTGGATGGAAAGGCGGGGTTAAAATATGTTTTATACCATTTTGTTTGAAAAATTTTTCCAAAGATTTTGCCACGAATTGAGGCCCGTTGTCGCTCACTACTTGTTTCGCTAGTCCAAAGCGAGCAAACAATTTTCTGAGCTTCTTTTCTACCTCGAATGCAGTCGTATTCTTCATTTTGCATACTTCAATCCACTTAGAATGTGCATCGATTATTATCAGGTACATTTTTCCCTTGAAAGGCCCCAAAAGATCTACGTTTATTCTTTCAAAAACTTCTGTCGTAGCAGGCCATGACGTCAGATCTGTTTTAGGCGGATCAGGCTTGTTTATGATGCATGCGTGGCACGATCGTAACAATTCTTCTATATTTTGGTCTATCTTTGGCCAATATAGGACTGATCGTGCTAAAGATTTCGTTCTTACCATGCCGAAATGTCCTGTATGCAGTTCTTGGAGTAGCTGCTTTCTCAGTGCCCTCGGTATCACTATTCTATGTCCCCATAATAAAATATCTCTCTCAATGGAAAGTTCCTGTCGTCTATTAAAATACGGTTTTAAATAATCTTCTATATGGCTTGGCCACGTTCCCGATCTTACACATTCCATTACCACCTGAAGTTCCGTATCCAATTTTGTTTGGCTTGCTATTTTCTTATTGTCAATCGGCCAGTCTTTCACAGTTTCGGTAAAATTTATGAATAGTCCTTTTTCTGAGCTTTCGTCTGAAACATGTTCATCTTTTAAAGGATTTCGACTAAAATAATCTGAAACTACATTTTTGTCGCCCTTGATATACTGTATTTGATAGTCGAACATGGACAAAAATGCTGCCCACCGCTGAATTCGGTTTGATGACATTTGCGGTATAGTTTTGTGTTCGCCAAATAACGTTACCAAAGCTCGATGATCCGTTTTCAAAATGAATTTATTTCCGCATAAATAGTGAAAGAATTTCTGACAGCCCCAATATATACCAGCCGCTTCACGTTGGTAGATTGGATATTTCTTTTCTGCAGGCGTTAATTTCCGGGATATGCACCCAATTAACTTCTCTGTTCCATCTTTGACATGTGCCAGAGTTGCACTCAGTCCTATATCGCTTGCATCGGTTGTTAGTACAATCGGCAAATCAGGATCGAAATGTACTAGTACTTCGTCCGAAGCCATTACCTGTTTGATGTTTTGAAAAGCTGCGTCACAATTCTTTGACCAATAGAATTTCTTTTCTTTCTTTAATAATTCGTAGATAGGACTTAACATTTCTGCTAATTTGGGTACATACTGAGAATAATAGTTCACCATACCTGTGAAACTCCGTACTTCTCGTACATTTGTTGGTGCTGGTGCCTCTATAATTGATTTCACCTTTTCTTCTGTTTTTCTAAGACCCTCTTTACTGATGCGATGTCCTAAATAATGAATTTCTTGTTTGAAAAAATTACATTTTTCTTTCCTTACTGTAAATCCAGCATCTTCTAATTTTTTAAAAACCTTTTCCAGATTCGCTAGGTGTTCTGTCATTGTAGCCCCCGTTACTACTATGTCGTCAAGAAAATTTACTGCCCCATCTATTCCCTGTAAAAGTTGTTCAATTATTCTTTGAAAAATGCTGCTAGCTGGTGTTACCCCGAACGCTAACCTATTTACTTTATAAAGCCCTTTATGAGTAGACCAAGTTAATAATTCTGCTGTTTTTGTGTCAACCGGAATCTGATTGTATGCTAAACGCAGATCAATTTTTGAAAAAATGTTGACCCTTGTTTAATTTTGCAAAGACCTCTGAAATTCTCGGTAAAGGATACTTAACTTCTTTAAGATATTTATTTATGGTAGCTTTATAATCTCCGCATAATCTTACCGTACCGTTTGATTTCAAAATCGGTACCAAAGGAGTCGCGTTTTGACTACTTTCCACGGGTGTAATTATACCTTGCGATTCTAAATAATTTAATTCGTCCTCGACCACCTTTTTGTATGCAAGAGGAACAGTTCTGGGCTTCCGAAACACAGGTTCATAGTCATTGTTTGTTTTTAATGAAATTTCACTATATTTATATTTACCTATTTCATCTTTAAACAATGCAGGATGTTTTTCCATCGCCTGCTTTATTTTATCATTCACTGAAATATTGTTAATAAAATTAACCTTTACCTGAAATAATTTTAACCAATTTCTGCCCACCAAACTGGGACCCTGGCAATCCACTACAAACCATTTCATAGTTTTCACGAGGTTATTGTATTTGACTTCTGCCAGGAAAAATCCTTCCGGAATAAATGTGTTTCCATTGTATCCTCTCAACAACGTACTATCTTTCTGCAACCTAAAATTTGAAAATCTATCTAAATAAGTTTGTTTTGACATTGCTGAAATGGAAGCTCCACTGTCGAAATAACATTCTAAATCATTTCCCTCTATTTTCATAATTATTTTAAAAGGGTTGTCCTCATTTTTGCTAAAAGAGTCTGCAAAATTACACTCTTCTGTGAAATACATTAAATATTCATCAATGTTTACCTCATTTTCAATATTTTCCTCCATATAATTTACATTGTTATAAAAGTTACATACTTTAGCAAGATGTCCTACTTTGTTACATGATCCACACCTATAATCTTTAAATTTACATGCCTTTTTATGTGAGTTACCACAAATTTTACAATTTCTAACATTTTTATTTTGATTAAGATTACTTTTTGGAAATGACATTTTACTTTTATTGTTACCAACATAATTGCTGCGTTTTCCACTAGATACACAAGATCTACCAGTGCTACCCTCTTTCTCGTTGCTTCCAAACCTCCGGATATGACGTTGCTGGTTAAAACTTTGTTGAGGTGCTACTCGGCGCTGTTGTCGATCAGGAACAGGATGTTGCTGCCTTTCGTCTCCTTGCGGATACCATCTTGAGTTGCTTACGTAATACATCTTGGATAAATTTTCGGCCTTTTGAGATATGGTCACCAAATCATCTAATGTTTTGGTCTCGTCCTCTTCGCATAATCTGTCGAAAATCTTTCCTCCCAGCATTCCAGCCATAAATTTGTCCTTTAATACCTTGGATAAATCTTCACCGAATTTACAATTAATGGCGAAGCTTCTTACTTTCGCGTACCATTCACTGATGGACTCGTCCGTTTGTTTTAAATCGTAAAACTTTTTCCGCTCTCGCCATACACTGAATTGGAAATTATATTGTCCATTTAATAACGTGCATAATTCATCATATGTTTTTTCAAAGGGGAGATTGGGGTGACACAGGTCTCTTAGTAATTTATAGGTGGATGGGCCTATCGATGAAAGGAGTACGGCGGTTTTAATTTTTGCCTCAGTTATTTTACTTGCTTCAAAATGTTGGTCTAAACGTTCCTTGTAAATTTGCCATTCGTCTGATTCTGGAGAAAACTCTATAAACTTTGCCGCCATCGCCATTACGATGCCGTTTTACGAGCACGTGGTTTTCGGAGACGCTTTACGAATTTTTGCACGTTACAAAATCTTCTCGTACTTTTTGCGTTCTCACAATAAGTTATATCCTCGTCGCCAATTTGCTCTGTTTGTGCAGTGAGACTTCACATAAGAATAAAACACCACTATTAATGATTAGAACCGTTTATTGTTCGTCTTGTTTATACACGTGAGATTCTCATTACATTCAATTGCAGACTGACTTGTGTCGCTGCTGTGCATATGTTTCCCCCACTTCTCAAGTTGTGGGATTCAATTATGGCAATGTTGCCAGACATTACAAATAGTGTATGTAGTTACAGTTACATATTTTTACCGTTATCATATTCTTACAGTGTGTTTTTATAAACCAAAGAAATATTATTTAAGGCAAATTATGTTTTTTAATTGCAGCTCTTTATAAACTGAATTGTTCTGAAATCCAGAACTGAGAAATTTGACGTGATAAAATGCACTTATGGTTAAATATATGTAACTCTTTAACTATATACGCTATTGGTCAGTCAGACCTGTTATTTAGTGTCCAAGGTTAAAATATTTTATTAATATATTATTTTGACATTGCCTGATTTTAAGAGCTTATAAGTTGTGCAAGACTGAACTTGTTTTTTACCTGATCAATAATTATTTTTTTTTGCTTAATTGTCTTATTTTCTCGTTAATTTTAAAAGTAAAGAAATTTTTATGTTTTATAAAATATATAGTTTATATGTATAGTATATCTCTTATTCTTAAATAAACTCATGGTAAGTAGTAATATGTTTTTTAAAAAAGCAATCAATGTTTATTCCATTACAAGGAAAAGAGCTGTAGTATGATGACTAAATTTGGTTAAAATAGTTGAGTATTGAAGAAAAAAAATATTTATATTATTTTAATGTTATCTGGAAATAAGTTTAAAAAAGTCATGGAAAAGTCAGGGAATTTTATGGGCTATTAAAAGTCCGAACCCTGATTTAACAATGCACTGCCCGACACCTTATACACAGCAGCAGCTGCCAGAGGAGTCGAGCCAACCATAAGTGACTGGATTCGAGCCATGCTAGAAAACAAAATCATCACGACGTCTCTAAAGGGGGAAACGGTGAGCTTTAGGGCCGCGAGGGGATGCCCACTGGGGGAGTTCTCTTCCCGCTCTTGTGGTCACTCCTTCTGGACGACCTGCGTGCCATTAACTCCCTGTGGGAAGTCGAGATTCAGGCATATGCTGACGACCTAGTTATTCTGGTTAGAGGAAAATCTGAAGAGGTACTCTCAAATACCCTTCAAGAGGTACTAGATGCTATTCACATCTGGTGTGAGAGAGACTAGATGTCTGTTAAATGATAATTATACCCTTCACCAGAAAAAGGAAGCTGGACAACCTGGAACCACCTTCCATATCGGGTGAAATTATTCCATTTGCGAAAGAAGTGAAATACCTAGGTGTCACCCTAGATAAGTCACTCAACTGGAATTCCCACTTGGAAAAGGTAATCCACAAAGCGAGACTGTCCCTGTGGACATGTTGAAGAATTTGTGGAAAATCTTGGGGCATTGGTCCCCAACAATTGTATTGGATATACGTTACAGTCATCAGACCAATGATAGCATATGCTTCAATAGTTTGGTGGTCGAAAGGGCTGCAACAAACGACCAAAACCAAACTCTCTGGATTGCAGAGACAAATATGCTTGGCAATAACTGGTGCAATAAGCACCACACCGTCAGCTGCTCTGGAAGTCCTCCTGAAACTACCTCCTCTCCATATGTACCTGGAGAGAGAGGCGAGGTGGGCAACATACAGAATCTATCAAGCGGTAACTAATGTGCCGCAGGCTAGCATCATGGAGCACAACAGGCTGTTGGATGACTTACACTGTCACAACATCCTGGGAATGCCTTCAGATGTGATGCCTACCTTGATCAACCATGAACTGCCCTTTAAAGTCCTGTTTCCTGGAAGAG
This sequence comes from Stenurella melanura, assembly GCA_963583905.1. Classification (NCBI taxonomy): domain Eukaryota; kingdom Metazoa; phylum Arthropoda; class Insecta; order Coleoptera; family Cerambycidae; genus Stenurella; species Stenurella melanura. The sequence continues at coordinate 61,419,962 of OY757318.1, read as the reverse complement.
ACGAATGGGATCGGAACAAAACCGACCTACAAAGGGCAGATAGTTGTTGGTTTACAGACGGCTCCAAAACCCCTGAGGGAACTGGAGCAGGTGTATATAGTCGCAAACCAAAGGTGAGGATAATTTCGAGCCTTGGTGACAATGCGACTATATTTCAGGCAGAAATTCATGCCATTGAACTGTGTGTACGGAGGCTCGAACAGACGCAACCTAGACACAGATCAATAAAAATATTTTCAGACAGCCAAGTGGCTCTTAAAGTCCGTGTTATTTGTATTTTTGTAATTATCAGCTTGTCCTAGATTGATTATTCTATTTGCTATTTCTCTTTGCGCTAGTTCAATTTCATGGCAATTTCTAGCGGTGTTTGTTTTATCTGTTCTAGTTTTCACTGACTGTGCCTCTGTTGTGTGAATATTTGCCTTTGCATTCATCATTTTTGGTGCCGGTTCTATTGAGTAGTTTGTTCCTTTGTAGTATTTTTCTGCGTGGCTTTGTTTTTGTCCATTTTATTTTTATGTGAATAATCCTTTAGGTTACTAATGTGAGTTTCAATACCATTTTTTAATTCTTGTAATTGTCCTTTTACAAACTTTTTCATATTTGTATCATTCATATTTGTATCATTACAAAGATCTTCAATTTTCTGTGTGTATTCCTGTTCCATTTTTTTCATCTTTTGGCACAATGTTTCCATAAGTTTCTTCATCTCCTTACTAACTACATTCCGTTTTATAATACATTCTGGACAGGAAAAGATCATCCTTCTCTGCGACAATTCCATCACTTTCACCTCACTAGATGATAATAGCGAACATCCTTTGCAGAGAAGTACTTTGCATATGTCGCAGATTATTTGTTTTTTGTATCTGGTATGAAAGGTTGGATGAAAAAAGAACTGTCTCTATTAAAATTTTTAAAGAATTTTATTTTTAAGTTAAAAAGCTTACATTTTTTTTAAAGACGAGAAGACCCTTTAGAGTTTTATATTTTTTAAAGTTAATTTTTTTTAGTATTATTAAATTTTAATAGTAAAGTGTATTTGATTGGGGTGATTGAAAAATGTATAAAACTTTTTTTTTAATATTACATGAAACATTTGTTGTCCATTTTATGCCTATTTAACTACGCCGCTGATGTTAGTTTACAGTTTTTACTGATTTACGTTTTTACTAATTTACGTTTTTCACTTCTTTTTTTTAACTTACGCTATTTATATTGTTTTTTGTTTTAAAGTGATCTACTGAATCTTTGTTTATTACTGTTATTTCACCATACTTTTTGTATTTTTCATAATGCAAATTTTGTCCATATAAAGTTTTATTTATTATTCAAGATTGCACCAAAAATTCCAGCTTTTTAGTACACTTTTTCACTAGAAAACTGCTAAATTACTGGAGCACATGCGAGCACAACTTATATTTGGCTGTCAAGACAGGAATTCTTGCCTCTTCTAGAAAGAGTCTGAATTCTCCAACATTAGTCTATTATATTCTTCCGATTCCTAAGCATTGCTGACACCTTGAGCCTTCAAATTCTTCCTCTGTTGCCTCTTGTGTGACGTTCTCTTTTAAGGAATTGCACAAGGTATCTGGATATTCTTCGTGTAGTGGATTAGCTTCACTTATGTATTGAAACCACAATCAGCACCAGAGTAGAGTAGAGTTTTATAAAGCTTTATTGATGATCACGCTATTAACTATTGTATAGGTGTTGTGCTCCGATACCAAATTTGCCAACAACAGATCACAAGTGCTTATCTTCCTGTGTGGAAGAATCTTCGGCGTTAAAATCACTCTTATGTTCTATTTATTTATAAATACATAAAAAAAAAAAAGCTTTTTGTAGTGTAATTAAGGTAGGTGTAATGGTGTGCCTACAAAAAAATGTAAGGAGTTTTTTTATTTCAATAAATTGCATTGAAACAAGTGTTCAGCATTAGCTTCTAAAGGAGTTTAACTACTTGACTATTATTTTATATTTAAATTTTTTTAACAATACATTAAGATCTATAGTCTGTTTCAGCGTTTATGGTGTGTGTACGGCTCGAGCTACGACTTGCTTCTACAATTATACGTTCATCTCTTTCATTTGGTTAAACTCGATAATGGGCCATCGTTTGTGCCCATTCAATTAGCATAGCCATGTGGCGCATTTTAACTGGTCGATCCGACACAGTTCCTCCTTCACTTCAAATCATCTTAGACCGCATGCTTTTCGTGACGCACATCCATAAACGGTGAGACAGACTTTAACACATATTGCCATAAATCTTAGATATATAGATAACGATGTGGGGTATTCATGTCATTAGATGTGTAAAACTATATATTGTTATAGTTCACTCCATATTTATATGGCACATAAAAAACTCAAAGCTGCCGACCGAACTAATATACAGGGTGTAATCAGTTTCATGTCATTAAAAAAAACTGGTAATGGGGACCGACTAGACAAACAAAAAACCTTTATGACTTTTCCCTCTAGGAGCACTTTGAAAAAAACTGATCTGGGTTAACATATTTAATATTATGGTAGACAACTATTGAGAACCACTGATTTTCTTGGTCGATGGACTTGTACTTCCCAATTATACAACTTTTAAATTGTCATAAAAAAGTGCTCGCCGGTACACGCGGTATCAAAGGATCATCGACCGCCTTTGATGGACCGCCTCAACTGAACTGAAGCAAGTATAAAGAGGTAAATAATTCGTTCTCTCTTCGTGCACAATTGCAAGCAAATAATGGCTATAGAGGTTTAAACAGAGCATTTTTTACATGTGTGTTTTTTAATTTGGAACAAAATATCGGATTGTTTATAATTTAGAAAATTTAAATGTGGTTTATTAACATTTGTAACATAAATGAGTGTCCTGGGTTAAAAGCTTACTACCTACCTAAATGATTCAAAATCTCTGCATCTGTATCAATACACAGTTTGGTACGTCGAATTAAGTACATACGCACTTCATTCAACACTAAACACTTAACTGTCAACTAACGTTGTCAATAAAAAAAAATAAAATAAAAACTTGGTACAAAAGCCAAAAAGGAATAGAGAAAGAACGAACAAGTAAGTTGTGTCTGTACGTAATCAAGAATTTGACAACTTGAACGGTAAGTCAATAAAATAAGTCTTAACTATAAATACGCAATGACGCGAAATTCAAAAATAACAAAAACAACGAACTGCGGCTTGGATACCTGTACATAACGAAGCACCGACAGTAACTAAAATATTACACAGGGGAAAGTTAGAGTATAGTTTTCTTCAGATCAGATCTAGATCTAAACCTACCTATATATTCCAGCAGTTCTCAAACATTTTTATTGAAAATTTGCGAAATTTTTGTTTATTTTTTTCTCCAAAACTATGAGCTTTAGACCCCATGTTATATAAGGTTTTTTTGTTTGTCTTGTCGTTCCCTACCACCAGTTTTTTTAATGACATGAAACTAATTACACCCTGTATAGGGAGATCGGGGCATGTTGAATTTTTATAAACTATAATAAATAGTAAATATAATGTATTACTTAATAGCGGTATATAAAACATCCAAGGTTTGATTCCGGCACACGGTTTGGCCGTCCGTTGGGAGAACCAAGCTGCGTGTTGGAAAGAACCTTTACGGATGCCCGGAATCGGCAGCAATGCTCACCTTACCCTGGAAAATCAATCAATCAATTAATATAATGTATTACCAGTTCAGAAGCAACAGTCGTAGAGAACACATCTATTCTTTAGCTCTCTGAAAAAGTTTATTAATTATTAGTGATTAAAAAGGGAAAAAATGTCATCTAGTAGTGATGGTGAAAGGGCAATGGAAATTGTGGCAGATGAAGATGGAAATTGGAAAGAAGTAAGAACAAGGAAACCGAAAAGGAAAAAAACACAACATTATAGTAATGAGGAAATAACTAGAATTATAATAGGTAACACACAATCACATTCCAATCAAACAAAAACTACAGAGATAAACACAGACAAAAACACAGGTAATACAAAACATCAATCAACACAAAAAGCTACCACAAACAAAAACTACTCACCATCAATGAATGGAATTAAACACAAAAAATATAAATGCATGTTTTATCTAACAGCTGAAGCCAACTACACAAGAATGCAATTTACCGATTTATGGGCTAGACTTTACCCTGATGTGAAGGATGAAATAATTAAAACTAAGACGGGTTTTATACTAAAAACAGACACGGACGAAAGTGCAATTCTACCAATTCTTGATAGATTAATAAGTATGTCCAAAATACAATCCTACAAAGAAGCATTACCGAACACAAAAACACCAACAACCAACTCCAGTCCAAGCTATTCAGTCATTATAGGTTCGGTCGAACAAGAAATCAACGATACTCTTATTAGTGATCATCTCAACAACCTAAACTTAGAACATCGTTATTGTAGAAGAATTACATCTGCAGCCACCAACAAACCCACTACTCTCATTAGAATTATAACTGGAACACAAAGTACATGCGAAACTCTGTTAAAAGATGGTTTATTCTTTAAATTCAGACACTACCCAGTATACCCCAGTAAGCCACCCCCACCATCCCCAAAGCCATGCAGCAAATGCTTGGCCTTTACACACACAACTGAAATGTGCAGCGAACCCATGAAATGTGCCAAATGTTTTGGCAACCATACATTGAACAAGTGTACATCTACATTACCACCCAAATGTACTAGTTGTAATTCAGAAGAACATCAAGCTTGGTCGTACAAATGCCCCAAAAGACCTACAGCTCCTATACAAGGTATACCAAACGTACAAATAAAATCGCTTAACAAAAAATCTCACGAAATCTCAGGCAACAAGAAGAAATCAAGGATACATGCACCTGTTACAGTTCACGACACAATAATTAACACATACATAAACGAATTAAACGACAACACTAACAACAACAGAGAAGAATTACTAATAAAGCTCCGTAAGAGATTTATCTACAATTTTAATTTGGATACAACTGCTATCTTTTCTGGAAACAGAGTATACATTCTAATATTCGAATTAGATGTCGAAGACGCAATTTCTCCCACTGAGCCAATAAATGACACGAATAACATACAATACGAACATGTCAGACATTAATATTCTGTATTCAAATAATAATAATAATAATAATACTTTATTCATCCAAGGATCACAGAGACATAGGATACATCAGATATTGAGTAGTGGCATAAAGCTTAGAAACACATACCAGAGCAAATATCAAATACATGTAGAATAATGACAACAATAATAATAATAATAAACAATAAAATATTAAATTAGTAGTATAAATTACTTGCAATAATTTTTTGCAGTATCACATTTAAAACTTATGTTAACATATCACACTTTAAAACTAATTTTTAACAAAATCACATTTAAAACTTAAGTTAACATGTCACAATTTAAAAATTCAGCAACACTGTAGAAACTGTGTTGTAGAAGTAGGTTTTTTGTTTTGATTTTAAATTTGTTAACAGACATAGTTTTGTAATGCCTGGGCAACTTATTATACAGCAAAATGCCTTTATACTTTGGGCTTTTTTCATACGCACTAATCCTATGATTTGGAATTTCCAACAATTCTCCATTACGTGTGTTATAGGTATGGGATTCACCAAGTTTTTTTAATGTTGCGATATTTTTGTGTGTGTGTATTAGTAGTTGTTGGATGTATACACATGGAAGCGGTAGGATTTTAAGATTTTTAAAAAACGGTTTACAAGATGATCTGCCATCAGCATTTACAATTAATCTTATAGCACGCTTTTGCATTATGAACACTCTAGAGGAGTCTGTTTCAGCTCCCCAGCATATTAAGCCATATGATAAAACAGAATACATCAATAGTTACACGAAAAAAAAACATATAATAAATAATTATATTGAAAACAACAATATTTCATGTGCGATGTTTGTCGAAGCAAAAATAAATAGCAGAAGTAACACATCATACAGGGATTGGACAGTTATTCAATATGAAGGTAACCAATTGCATAATTATACGAGAGGAGGCAGCTTAATACAATCTCATCCTGAACTGAAAATGGGAAAAGAAAATCCACCTAGAATAAACAACCCACTTAATGAATGCCTGCACTTTAATATTCCCTTTCTAGATGACAAACTACATATCTTTCTAGTATACATCCATCCCAATGCGAGAATTGAAGAAAACATTTTCACCAAAAGTACTTTATACAAATATTCGATCATTGTTGGTGACTTCAACACTAGTAACAATAGGCTAAAGAAGAGGCAGATTAACAACTTTATCCAAAACACCAATTTTTCACAATACGATATGCCACCCACATTCATTATGCCCAACAACAATGATTCAACACCGGACTATCTCCTTTACTCTAACAATATTAAAAACAATATACAAGTTGAACTGACTCCTGATTTATGCTCCGATCACCTAGGCTTTAAAATTAAAATTGACCTGCAAAAACCAGTAAACCACAAGAGAGTAATGAAATATAATTTAAAAAAAAACAAACATCAACAAAGTAAACGAAATAATTTGGACAATTTAGGATATACTGACGAAGAACATATAACGGATTTCAATAGCAAACTCTCCGAAACAATATTACAAAATACCCCTAAAACAGAAATGAAATATTATACCCACGAGCTTCCTCCATTTATAATACAGCTAATAAAAAGAAAAAGAAAAATGTATCGAGAATACAGGAACAACAATGACCCTATTGCTAAAACAGAGCTCAACAAGTATAATAAAAATATTCAAAAATTGATTACTGAATTTAAAACACATAAATGGATTAAAACATGTGAGGATATAAATAAACAAAAAGGTAAAAATTACTGGTATGAAATAAAAAAATTGACGAAATACAACAACAAAAATGAAACTCATAGACCAATAGTGGAGAACGGTAAAAACTACGAAACCCCTGAAGAAAAAGCAAATATATTTGCAAAACACTTCGAAACTACTTACAGAAAAAAGCAAGACAACAACTTTGACGATGACAACTACACAGAAATAGAAAATTGGTACACAACATACATCACAGAAAGAGTCCCACCAGAAAACTACAACATCGAGGAAGCCGATTATTTTGAGATACTAAATCAGGGAAAAAGCACCGCTCCAGGACATGACATGATAACAAAAAATATCTTAAAACAACTAGATCTCCAAATACATTTACACATCATAAAAATATACAAATATTGCCTTATAAATCATTATATCCCTGAAGAATGGAAACTTGGAACCATCGTCACAATACCAAAACCTAACTTGGATCATACTAAAGCAACTAGCTTTCGACCCATAATGCTCCTACCAGTCATCGGTAAGAATTTTGAAAAATTATTAAAAAAAAAATAGAAGAAAGTGTAGAACATCGTATTCCCAGATACCAATTCGGATTTAAACATAAATGTTCCACGCTACACCCACTTGTTACCCTAATTAATAATATTGAAACCACCAAACTGAACGGAGGAAAAACTGCAGCTCTATTCATTGACATAGAAAAAGCATTCGACAGCATTTGGCACACAGGCATAATTTACAAACTTTACAAACTGGGTTGTCCGAAGTACCTTATATTATTAATAGACTGTTTTTTGAAAAATCGACAACTAAAAGTAAAAATTTCAAGTTCATTCTCGTATGAGTTCACACCAGAACAGGGTCTCCCTCAAGGTTCACCACTTTCTCCGTTGCTATACAACATTTTCTGTGCAGATATCTATTACCACCCCTACAACGATGAGCAACATTTTTCACAAAGTGCTTATATACTCCAGTTTGCCGATGATACGACTTTAATATCTCACAACACTTCTATCGTGACAGCAACACAAAGTTTGTTAAATCTGATTAATCACACCACAGTTTGGTTCAATAAATGGAGATTAAAACCAAATCCATCTAAGTCTCAATTCATCATCTTCAATCATAACCCTGGTCCGAATTCTCCAACACTTAATATGTATAATCATTTGCTTTACCCTAAAACATCCACCAAATATCTAGGAATAACCATCGATCATAAAATCAACTTTAATAGCCACATGGCACAACTTAAAAAAAACACAATCTCACGATCAAAACACTTTAGATGTCTTGTGCATACAAAAGGAGGGATTGACATTCAAACTGCTAGTAAAATATATAAGACCATATGCAGACCCATGATAGAATATGGTCATGTACTTTTTCAAAACTGTAAACAACCAGCCTTACAAAAGCTTAGCATAGCAGAAACAAGTGCCCTTCGTTTGATAACCAAAATCCGTCACCCCAATAATCCCCTACACAATCCTCCTAACCAACTTCTATACCAACTGACAAATATCCAACCAATAAAAGATAGACTCATCACACTATCCACAAGATTCTCCCAGAATGAACACAATAAGGAGTTAATCGAGAGTTTATGTGCCAGAAGACAACCAAATGGCAGGACAAGATGGAGACACCCCTTAAGAACAATATGGGAAATAATAAATTCAAATTAAATTGTTCTTTTTTTTTTTTTTTTTGATTGAGTTTATCATACCTTAAATCATGTTAATTGTTTACATTAATGTATTATATATATAGGCTGAAGGACCCCGGTCAATGGCCTGTTGAATTGTACTAATTCAATAAAGCACTTTTATTATTATTATATTAATGTATTACTCAACAGATAAAACATCATTGCTCTCATGTAAAATATGTTCTGGCATGATTAAGATAAGAAATAAACGAAAACCCATGATATAGTTACGCAAATCACCCCTAAATAGAGACGTACTTTGAATTTATCTGTCGACGCACGAGATATTCTTATCTTATAGTAGAGAACTCGCACTACAAAATTCCTTTTAAAATTCAAGTCTGTGCGGGTTTCAAAAGTAAAAGCTGCGACCGGTTTTATTTAATGGTTTATAATTAATTGTGTTTATGTGTAAAGTTGGCCAAAAATTGCCCTAGCAGAAGAGGCGTTATTCAAAATTTTCGAGATATTTACACTGAACGATTGTTACAAGTACATATTTGGGCACAAAAATTATTAAAAAGTCTGTAGCCGTTGCGCTAAAAAAAATTCTCAATAATAAAAAAGGCATTGACGCTTATGAAGTTTTAGAACTTCGAACGACCGTATCTCGCTTTGAGAAAGAACCTTAACAAATCATAATTTTTCGTTGTATTTTAGCATTTAACAACCGATACTTTGAAAACCTTAAATCAGAAAATACATCTCTTACAATATTGTGGAATGTAATTTCCTGCTTACAATGGTACAACTTCTAGAATTTTTGGACGCAAGATAACATTGATAAGTTAATAAATGTAACACGATACACAGATCTATTTATATCGCGGTAGTCGATCCTCGTTCTCTCTTCCTTGCGTTCCACATCCCTCTTTCTCCTATGTTTATATTCTGCTTAGACTAAATAGGTAATTTATTATTCTTATATACACATATTAATGCCTATAGAGAATATGAAATAAGTATAAGCCTAAAGTGTTGGAGATTTTTTCAGTTACAAATAAATTATTTCGCACTTATTACAAACCTTGTCTGAGTTGTATAGATATTTAACAAATATAAAGTATTTACCCATAGTCAGGCTTCTCTATTATGTATTTTTACTAATAATACCATAGATATTCAACAAAGCAATTCAGGATGCTGTATTAAATGCTTACAAATTAGGGGAAGAAGCTTTTATAAAATTTGTAGGTATAGTGGATAGCAACGAATTCTATAAACCTATAAAAACACGAACAAGATTGGCAAAATTGCTACCAAAAACCTACCAGTTTGAAGGAATCCCAAAGTAAAAAGTCATATACAAGGTCAAGAAATTCTTCAACGCTATTTGCTGCAAGAGAAATGGGACGAAAAATTAATAATTAACGGGATATATTCAAACACAAATCGATGTTTTTTTCGATGGCACTTGCTTTAACTGATGAAGTTTTGATAACATCGTCAAATAAAATTATTCTTGGGGCAATTTTGGAAAGTTATAGTCCAACTGCAATAGCTAATTTTTCCCATACAGATGACGATGCCATGCTATATTTACAACGGAATGTCTCTTGTACTGAGTTTAGGTAAACCTACCAATGCTCAGGCATTTGGAGACTATGCTAAAATATTATTTCATGTTTAATAATTATTTTGGTGTAAAGTGGGTTTTTCACCATTATTACCTAATGACATTTTGATTTACAACAAAAATCAGTTAATAAATTTTCTGTCCTAACAAATCAGCGAATATTCTTAAAATTAAACAGTTGAATTTGGTACCAGAGGTGGATTTTCAGGTGTTTTAAAATGTCGAAGCAACGTTGGCTACTAGGATTTAATTCATATATTATCTGCCAAGCGCGCCTACAAGAGATGTGTTAGTGACTATAGAGGTACTAACATTTTGTACTATTATACCATTTCAAACTCCAATTAACCCCTGAATGTGGATGAAAACAGGCAGAGAAGACAACATTTGTTTTATTCCAGTTTATCTTTTACATTTAGAACCGCAACTTTTAAAAAATGTATCCGCATTTCATGTTCTTGCGAGATACGATACTACGAATCAATTTACCAATTTGGGAAGAAACATTGCTGACTTGATTTCTCACAATCTGCTGGAAGATCTAGCCACAACATTTAATCACACAACCTTTGCAGATATTCACCGTTTTACCATTTAACTTTATACAATTAACAAAGATACCTCTTCCATGAATTAGCTTCGTGGTCCTCTCACTAGTTCCTAAACAATAGATAAATTGTCGTCTTCAGAAGATAGTTTACGACAACATTGTTTACGAACATCCTATCAAACTAACATTTGGCTGAACGTGTTAAGACCGAGGCCAGTTCTTTTGAATTACTGTGAATATGGTTGGAAACTTAAATTATAAATTCAGATGTATTTCCTGCATTTCAAACTCTTCCTCCAGTACCAACAAATCTGACAATTTTGACATCTTGTTGGTGTAAACAAGGTATTCTCGATCAAAGCTTATGATACCAAATTATGCCTGCCAGATACCTCTTTAATTGCAGGCAGATATGGTGTATCTGTAGAAAAATGGCATTTCCTACATAGGATCATGCAGATGCTTGGGACAAAAATCCTGCCTTAGTGTAAATGCGTCAGTGAAATCGCTTCCTTCTATAATACATATCGAAGATGAATACGGAACCGAAACTGACAGTGAATAAATTTAATCAGTTTATTAGTTATTAAATAGGCTATTATTATTTTAAGTAACTAGTTAGTATATATTTGTATATATTTCTTTAGAAATACGATGACAGCAGCATGGCGAATATAAGTTGTAAATAATGGTCAGGTGAAGTCCTAATACCAAGTTTCATCCACATAGATAATACCTAATTTTCTTGCCAATTCTTATTGTTACTAAATAAATGATGTGTAAGTTACATTGGCTGTGAATTAAAAAATAAGAAGGCTACACATCGTTCAGTTCATCCGTCATCCGTGGACACACTGGATATATAAATATGTTGTTTGCTTTACCTCATAATATTGATAAAAAAATTGTTCCATTTTATTCACATATTTTTTAAAATGGTTACACTTTATAGCCTCACAATAACCAGCAGGTGTAATATATACGTTTTGTAATTTGTTAAGACACTTGTATGTTATTGGTATTTCAATATCCACACGTCAGGACTGCCTAGTTATAGAAAACTGTATCGATAATATAACCCAGCGGTGCAATAAAAATAACTTGCACTTAAACATATCTAAATGCTCCATAACATCATTTACTAAAAAAATTGAACATATTGAATATCAATACCAAATTAACAATATCGTCATTACCAGATCCCTTGAAATCAAAGAACTTGGCATATTCTTCGACCGAAAGTTTAATTTTATTACACATGCAAATAATATAGTTTCATCGGCTAATAGAATGTTAGGATTTGTTATAAGAAATTGTAGACATTTTCATAATCCTCTGTCATTAAAGTTACTGTTTTTTGCCTATGTTAGGTCCAGATTAGAATATGGCGCACTGATATGATATCCATTGTATCAATGCAGTAGAGTCGGTACAGAGAAAATTTTGAAAATATTTATCTTACAAGATCAGTGGTACTTATCCGGAAATGGGAATTGAATACTCATTACTACTTAACCGGCATCAACTTATATCTTTAAAATCAAGGAGAATTTTGATCTCTATATCATTCTTATATAATTTCTTGCATAATAACATTGATTGCATTAATCTACTAAATAAGGCAAATTTCTTTATACCTAGACTGGAGGCTCGATATTCTCCAACTTTCTATAGTGATAATGCTAGAACGAACGTTTTATGTAGATCGCCGCTATCTCTAATGTCCAATAATTTTAATGCTATTTTAGAAGTATGCGATATTAATACAAACTCCTTAAATTATTCGATAGGTTTCGATTGAGAACAATTCATAAAAGAATGACATGTATTCTGGTAAGTTTTACTAGTCTTGTAAATTAGTTTTTTAGTTTTATTTTTTTGGTCATACAGCGCTATCTTATATTATTAAGTTTATTTACAATGTTAGTCGTTTATTGTGTTAAAGTTTGTCTCATACATGAATTTATTATATTTGATGTTACTATGTGTTTCCTGTAAATAGGTGTAACCTGTTGGAAATAAAGATCTATTATTAATTGCAGTGATATTCTTGTTTAAAAAAAGCAATAAAATGCAAGTTAGGTAATTGCAAATAATTATAATCCGTCTTTTCTTTTTTTTTTTATGAGTAGGGGAAACCTTCATAGGCGCCCCTGCCTGGGCTGTGGTTTGGCGGGGGATGTGTGGGATTCCCTCCCTGATGGGTAGGACGTGCCCACTAAAACCCCTCCTTTTCTTCTCGCTTCTCCCACCGGAATCCGCTTTCGCATTACTTCTGTGGGGAGCCGCCCTTTTACTTTCTTTATCGACTCTCTCTTGCTTTTGTCTCTATTATTTTACAAACTACTCCATATGCCTGTTGCCATAATTCCTTGGATGCGCATAAGCTTTCCATCGTATTTGGCCAGTTGAAGGTTGACCCAGTTTGTAGGGTATTAACATATTCAAGATGGTGGATAGTGTTGTGTGCCTAGAAAGACTGTGGATTTTGCAAAAAATCTGCTGTCTTAAAAAAAGTGAAGTGTACTAATTGTGAAACATACTTTCATAAAAGTTGTTCTGCAAAAAAAAATAAACCAAGAAGACATAGATTCTCTAATAGAAGAAACTATAAGTTGGGAAAACAAACTTTTAAAAGAAACGAATTAATTACTCAAAGAAAATCTAGAATATCTAGAAATCGAAAATGCTACCTTGAAGGAAAACCTAAACGGACAACAAGAGATAATAAGCACTACATACCGAAACAATATACTAAAAGAAATGACAGAAGCAATAAAAAATGAAGTAACTTGTCTCCTAGAAAATAAATTCAAATCTCTTTCAAGTGAAATGGATAATTTAAAAATTAAAATAAATGAACTAAATATTAATACAAATCTAACAAAAAGTCATGTTCAGCAAAAAAACAATAATAAGCAAAAACCATCAACACCTATACCAATATCTATAAAACCAGTGAGTCCAAAACAAACTCACATTACTACAAGTCATAAATCAGCAACGCCAAAACAAACCACAAGTAACCTGGAAAATGTACAAAGAAACATAATGAATTCCATAATAAATTTGAATGCAACTCCTGGATCAAGTAACAATGAAAATAAAACTGAAATAAGAGATCAAAATGTAAATCAAGATGGCTGGCAAACAGTAACTAGAAGAAAAAGGATGGCGTATAAAAGAAATTTAGGCAAGTCGGAAGAGAACTCTGAAAATTTTAGAGGTATAAAGCCCAAAGTATGGATATATCTGAACAGAGTAACAAAAGAGGTAACAGAAGACGACATAAGGAAATTTGTAAAAAAAAATAATGGAATAATGGATGACCAAGAAGTTATAGTTAAACAGTTAACTCCTGAAAACACTCACTTAAATTGTTTTATGGTAGCAGCAGACTTTAAATATAAAGAAAACTTTTATAATCCTAAATTCTGGCCAAAAGGTGTAGTATACAAAAGATTTGATTTCCAATGCTACAATGGAAAAAATAAACAAAATGCTGGTGAACAAAAACCAAATTCTTTTTTAGTAATATAGGTTCACAGGAGCAAACCAAAAACTCTGAAATAGGAAAAACAAGAAAGGAAGAATGCATGCAATAAAATAAATGAGATATCATTACCTCTCAAAGGCATCCATCTAAATATACAGGGCATTTCAAATAAGATTCCACAACTAGAACTATTAACGGGAAATGAAAAACCTCATTTTGTGTTAATAACTGAACATTGGATGAAGTCAGAACAGGCAAAAGTTACAGCTCCAATCCATAACATTGATCAGTTTTCCAGTGAGTTTATTTGTGAAAGTTCCGGCATCAGTATCAAACATAATTCCTCAAATATCGCCATTCTAGCTATATATCGCTCACCAAATTCAGAAATAGACTTATTTTTAAACTCTTTGAATTCGATTATGTTTAGTATCAAAATCACATAATTATCTTATTATTGGGGGTGATTTTAATATCGACGCCTTGAGTGACTCAAACTCAAAACGTTTACTATTCGATCTCTTTGATAACTTTAATCTAAATTCAACTCTGCCACTAGAACTAACCAGAGACTTTAACAATTGTAAATCTTCATAAGATTATGTAATCTTGAATATTCCTAATGTTATAAGCACAAACGAAGATATAGGTATATCAGATCACAAATTACAAATGTTTACAATAAATATACCAAGCCTTTCCCTGAGTGTCAAAAATAAACCAGTGTATGTATACAAAAGGAATTTTACACAGCATAATCTCTTTAACTTATATAACTTACTTTCTTCCACTGACCTAAGCCATCTGTATAACGCTCAAGAACCAAATCAAGCCTGGAATATTTTTTGGCAAAATTTATTATATTGCTTGGACAAAACTTGTCCACTAATTAAAGTAAAAATTACTGAAACAAACCTAAAAAACAACTGGATAGATGCAAACATTATAGAAGAAAGTAACACACTAAAAAATTTATACTGGCTTTCAAAGAATAGTAATGATCCAAATATCAAAGAATTATATAAACACAGCAAAGTAGCTTATGCTGAAAAAATCAAAGCAAAAAAAAAAGATTATTATCAAAGCAAAATAAATGACTGCTCAAATGTTTCGAAAGAAATTTGGGATATTATTAATACCAATACTGGTAGAATAAAGAAACCAGTTGAGATTGGTTGTATAAATCACAACAAAAAAGTTATCTCGGATAAACTCGAAATTTGAAATTCCTTTTGTAAATACTACACCGAAAATATTGAAAAATTATTAACTGATACTTATGGTAACCTCTCTGGAGATTGTACTGTTGGTGTAACGTGCAACTCTTCTTTGTTTTTTTATGATATTACGCCGGAAAAAATATCAAATGTTTTAAACAATATGCAAAATAAAAAAAGCACAGGTTTTGATAATATTACCATAAAAGTACTTAAATATATATCCAGATTCATTATATACCCTTTATGCTTCATTTTTAATTTATCTATTAAACTAGGAATATTCCCTGATAAACTGAAATATGCTTTAATAGTACCAATTCATAAAAAAGGTGATACTGCACTGTTAGAAAATTACAGGCCAATAACATTGTTATGCTGCTTTTCCAAATTATTCGAGAAAATTGTCCATAATAGAATTATGAATTTTGTAAACAGTTACAGGCTACTATCAGAACGACAACCTGGTTTTAGACCCGAACACTCTACGAATACAGCTACTTTTGAGTTTAAAAACTTTATATATAATGCAATTGACAAAAAAAAGTTAGTCCTTGCTTTATTCTTCCATCTAACCCGTGCCTTTGACTGTGTTCTAGCCAAATTTATGTCAAAAAAAATACATACATTAGGTATTAGAGGATCATTAAATAAGTGGATTATTTCATTCTTGTCGGACCGAAAAATTTCTGTAAAATTAGGTGACACCATATCTAATACCTGCAACCTTAATCTTGGAGTTCCTCAAGGGAGTGTACTCTCTCCTTTGCTTTTTATATTATTTATCAATGACCTGGAATCTTATATTTTAAATAAATCAAATCTATATTTAACAATGTTCGCTGACGATACCACTATTTGTATCACCGCAGAATCCGCTGAGATGCTTGAAAACATCACTAACAATTTACTGGCTCGCTTTTATCACTGGTGCTCTTCAAACAAATTAGTTATCAATACTTCAAAAACTAAATATATAATATTTCATAATAGAACTGTAGAACTACAAAACATTACTCTTCAGCTTAATAACTCTACCATAGAAAAGGTCACTAATACTAAATTTTTAGGGCTCCACATAGATGAAAACCTATCTTGGAGAATACACATTAACCATGTAATAGCTAAATTAAATTCTGCGTATTATGTAATTCGCAATCTTAAGTCTATAATGGATGTTGAATATCTGTTAAATATTCATTACTCACTAGCATACTCACATATTAAATATCTTATTTTGTATTGGGGTCAAGCAACAGATTTAAACAGAGTTTTTGTTCAACAAAAAAGAATATTAAGACTTATATACTCATATGCTCCCCTATAATCCTGCAGAACTATATTCAAAACAAATAATATTCTAACAGTCACTTCCATCCTTATTTATGAAGCAAGCTTATTTGTGAAAAACAATTTGGAATTATTTCACCAGCACAATAGTATTCATAATCACGACACAAGATTCGCCAGCAATATATATATATAAATAATTTTCGATTATCCCAATATAGGAAGAGTGCGCTATACACTTGCAGTACAATATACAACAAACTGCCAGAATCCCTAAAAGTTACCAATAATGTAATGAAATTCTAAAAGAAATTACATTCTTTCCTGAGCACACAATGTTTTTACTCCCTAAAAGAATTTTATGCATATAATATCACTTAAGATCTGCAGAAGAATTCACTTTTGTTGTTTTTAAATATTCGTAGTCCTCTATATGTAATTGTTCCTTTTATACAATTATGTGTTCTTTTTTCCGTCTATGTACAATTTTAAATAGTTATAGGTATTTCTATACAAAATAGTTAAGAATTTTTGTAACTGCTGTGACGTTTCATACCCTTGTAAGGCATATATGAAATAAAGTTATTATAATTATTATTATTATTATAGTTCCTTCTGGTTTCTTCCCACCTAATACATATAAAGAGGGTGTGCTCTACGTCATCCACCTCGTCGCAGTAGTTGCATCGGTCTGATTCTGCCCTTCTACGTTCGTAGAGATACTTTTTAAAACATCCGTGTCCTGAGAGAGCTTGAGTTATGTAGCAATCCATACGTTGCGGTTTCCCATTTTTGTTGCCATATTGTAACAGCGTTCTCTCTTGCTACTCTGGCCTCCTTTCCATTGTATTTTTCAGTTCTTTCTTGAATCAGTATATCTAAGGGTGGCACTCCCACTATGACTCCCACTGCCTTAATTGAAATGGTTCGGTATGCACTGCCAATTCTGATTGACATCAGCCTTTGTACTGGCCAGTTTTGCCGTTAGTTATTTGTTTCTGGTTATAGTATGCCAGACCGGCATGGCATACAGTATTTGGGAGTGAACCACACTTGCCATCACTCTCCTTTTCGAAGCTCTTGGTCCTCCTATGTTGGGCATAAGGCATGTCAGTGCTGCGACGGTTTTTTCCACTTTCTCGGTAGTTCTTTTGATATGTTCAGCGAAGGTAAGTTTAGTATCAAACCACACTCCTAGGTACTTTATTGCCTTGCTAAGCCTGATAGGGGTGTCCAGGATGGTGAAGCAGATCGGCGCTATTTTTCTCCTCCGATTTATCTGGTGCAAGCTTCAGTTTTCTTGCTTCGAGCCATTCTGCAACTCGCTGGAGGGCAGTGTCCGCTTTGTTTATGAGTATGTGCTCAGTTTCTGCAACTACTGTCATGGCTACATCATCAGCAAATCCGATTAATGTAACATCCTTTGGCTGTTCCATTTTTTGCAGGCCATCATAGAGGATGTTCCACAGCGTTGGACCAAGTATTGATCCCTGAGGAACGCCACTGCTTATTTCTACAGTCCTTGTCTCATCTTCTGCTTTCAGGATTATTTTCCTCTGTGATAGGTAGGATGCTATTATCCTTACTAGACTCCTACTATTCCTCTTTTTCGTAGGTCGTTCAGGATGATTTGCCATGATGCACTGTTGAAAGCATTTTGCACGTCTAAGGTTATTACGGCACATAGTCTTCGATGTCGATGTGCATAATCTGCAGCTTCTCTGGCGATTTGGATCACATTGTTTGCAGCGTCTACCGTTTGCCGACCTTCCCTGAAGCCATACTGTTTCTCTGCCAGGCCACCAGTGCGAACTAGTTCTCTTTTAAGCCTTATTAGGATGAGCTGCTCGTATAGTTTCCCTTCTACGTCTAAAAGGCATATTGGCCCATATGATGCTGGATGGTCTAGAGGTTTATTTCCCTTCCTGAGTAGTACCAGCCTTCCAGTCTTCTGGGAATACTCCTCTGCGTGCTAGTTCATTGTAGACCCTTAGTGCGTATTCAGGTTTCTTATGCACTACTTCCTTGAGGATTTCCACTGGGATGTACGCTGGTCCTGGTGCTTTATTTGATTTCAGTTTATTACATGCTGAATTTAATTCCTCTAGCATAAATTCTAAAAATACCACAGTTCTATCTCAGTCGAAGTTTAGTGGGTCGTGTACCGGGAAGAGGTGGTTAACTAACTCTTCTGTCATTTGCATGGACATTTGGGGTCTTGGGGGAAAACCTAGCATTTGCTTCATTACAATCTTATAGCCGTCCCCCCAGATGTCACAGTCTAATTTGTCACACAAATTTTTCCAACATGCTTTTTTAGCTGCCTTGATGCTATTTCGCAGCCTTTTTTTGCTGCTTTTGTACTCTTCCCTGAGATGTTGCATTTCTTCCGGTTGGTTCCTTCTTGCATTTCTTGTGCATTTCCTTTTTTTCCTCAAACATTCCCTGCGAAGTTCGGCAATTTCTTCTGACCATCAATATAAAGGTGGTCTTCTCGCATTGTATTTTCTTTTCGACATAGTTTTGTCACAAATGTTTATGAGGGTTTTGGAAAAGTCTTTTGCAGGGGATGCACCCTCTCCCGGAAATATGTCGGTATCATTCAGTGTCTGTTGCAAGGTCTGCTTGTTCAAACTTGTCGTCCGCCACCCTTTGTTCCGCGTTATTCTAGCTTTTTTCTGCTCCTTGTCTGTTACCTCAAATATTATGTAGTTGTGGTCGCTGGGGGTTTCCCTCTCACTCACTTCCCATTTAGATACTTTATTTTTATTGTCATTTACACATATTAAGTCATTTTCTGCCATCCATCCAGTTAGGACGCGGCCTCTCTCATCAGTGACATTCATACCCCATTGCATAGATTTTGCATTGAAGTCCCCCACAACTATGGCCTTCTCTTTGTTAGTCCTTATTTTCCTTCCAATATCAAAAAGCATTTACTCAAGATCATCTAAATCTCTATTTGGGGAAGCGTAGCAACTATATACTGTGAAAGAGGCGGTCTCGACGTAAGTGAAACCATGTCCATAGCCTTGTCCCTTGATTATTAAGCTTCTGTCCAATATTTTTATAGCGGTGTCTAGATGTTCATCAAGTATCCAATCCTTTCTGCCTTTAATAGCATTTTTATTAGGCTCGCTTATTGCAATTATCCCTGCGTGTATCTTATTGGCAGTAGCTAAAGCCAGGTCGTGAGCTGGGCAGCTCCTGTTTAAATTAATTTGCAAAAACTTCACTTTCTTCATTATTATCCCAGAATATAGTCTTTCTTCTACTCCTATTCTTCGGACACCTTGTACTTCCAGACTGGTGCACCTCTTCGTTACAGTGGATGCAGTATGGATTGTTTTGGCATTCGACTGCTTTGTGCTCTTCTGTGCCGCATTTAATGCATAGTCTTTCTCTGTCTGGGCCTTTACATTGGGCTTTCTCGTGTCCGAATTGCCAGCACCTGTAGCATTTTTTATCCACTTCCCTCTCTATAATACTGCATCTCATCCAGCCGATCTTAATCTTTTTCATCTGGATAAGTTTCTCTGCATCTATAATTACCATAACATTTTGTTTGTTGCCATATGCCGGTCTTAAAGCTGTGACTTTAAAGGTTGCGGGTTGAACGAATAGTTCTTTAGAGATTACATCTGTTATTTCTTGTACTGTTGCCACTTCGTCTAAACCCTTAATGTGAAGAACTTTCTTGTCTATCAGTTCTGAAGTTGTCGCTTCTGGAAGTTTCTCTTTAATTTCTCTCTTTAATACCTCGGCTTTGTCTGAACCATTTTGTACAGTAAGGAGTAGATCCCCATTTCTTGTTTTTCTAATGTCTTTCACATCCACTCCTATTTCGCTGGGGTTAACCTTCTGCTTAATTGTCCTTAACAGATCTGCATAGGATTTGCCGTCAACCTTGACTAGTAATGCATCTTCCTTAGCTTTCCTCTGCTTACCAATGGGGTCCCTGTTTGTACTTTCTCTAGGTCTTCTAGTGGGTTTACTAACAGCTTTTCTATTCTGTTGTTCTATAGTCTTAATCTGGGTGTCTGCTGCCTTGTAAAGGCAGATTTGGATATTTGTATCCGCAAACAGGAACTCTATCATTCGTATAATGACTACTCCCAGTACTCCATCGATTTCTGGTATGGCCAATTTGGTTCTTTTTTGAGATGTTATATGCTCCTTTATAGTTTTAATAGTTTGAAAAACGAGCCTATCCTCAGTGTCTTCCTTTGCTTCATCATTAGAGATGATGGGGTAGTAGATACACCTTGCTTGCTGGGTGAAGTTTCCATGTTCGTCGGGAAAGGCAAGCGAGCGGGACATCATTGCCACTTCTCCCTTTGCCTTGTTCTGTTTTAAGAGTCCTGCTCTACCTCCAAATTTATTTATCGCCCTCTTGACGATTCTGTTTTTATTTTCAAAGTTTTCGCTGCAGGGAAGTATGAGTTGACACTCTGTTGGAGCATCCCAAATATATTCTTGTTTTATTTCTATTCTTGGGAACGTTTCTTCTTCCCAATCATCTTCAGTGACTCGTTGAAATGCTTCAAAACTTTTTTCTTGTGAAAGCACTCTCCTTCTTGTCGCTCTTTTTTGCGCTTCTCTACATTCTTTACATTGGACGGGGGTCTCGTGGTTGGCCCTCGATTTCCCTTTTATATTTGGCTTCCATACGTTGGAGCTTTTCTCTGAGCTCTTGATTTTCACGGAGCAATATATCCTGTGTTTTGTCTTCTTTGTTTTTACTTGTTACTTCGTCCAGCCAGTCTTTGAATTTCTTCGAATGTAACTGTTCGACTGAAAGGATTAGCCCACTGACTGCCTCTTTCAGTTCCTGCTTCGGCTTATACATTTCGTAAACGACTTTTTCCACCTGTTTGGCTCGCATGGAGACTTTTTCTAGGACACTTTTAACTCGTTCTCCTACTATGTTGCCTACTATGGCTTCTGCGGATTCTTCTGTTCTTTTTCGCTTATGCGGTTGCTCGCTAGAACCTTGCCGATTTCTCCCTAAGTCTGTAAGAGACGATGTTCTTAGTCTAGGGGGTGTTCTATTAATTGAGCCTCGTCTGGCAAAAGGATTTATTATTCCAGTCGCTGCAGTAGTTTCCTCGGCCTGGTTTACCACCTTGGATACATCTTCCTGAGTTTCTTTTTCTTTTTCATTCTTCATATTTATCCCACGAGTTGGGACCAATTATTCGCCGCCCTCTAGCAGTGGGCCCATACTAGAGGGAAGGCTGAATACTGCAGGATGCGCCTGGTGCTCTGCAGGTTTTTACGGCTTCGCTGTCGGTTGTTTTATAGAGGTTTTCTCCTCGCGGGTCGGCCGGTTAAGGCAAACTCACCGGTCACAGTTTCAGCACGACGTTCCCCTGCGGTGCCACTTTTTTCTTTTCCACAGAGGTCGTTGAAGTGTGAACCCTGATTACGGTGTTAAGCGAGTGAGTGACACGGCTCACTCGTAGCTCGCATTATCCCCGGGTGCGCCAGTTCCCGTAGCCACGCCTTGTCAGCGTGGATCCTGGGGCTGAGCTGTCCTTTGTTTTCACCACTCACCTTCGACCTTACCAGCATGGGTGACCCTGCTGGGAGTCAGACACTCCCGCCGGCATTGCTCTCAGGATCATCGCAGTTACTTAAGCCTCTCCACCAGCGACAAGGTCACACAGCTCCTTGGAGAGGAATTATAATCCGTCACCTTCACATAATATAGACTATTGGAGCGTGTTACTCAGGTAATACATTTCTTTAGAATTTTAACATGTTCTTGTTTGTCGTTGACATTCTTTTACAACTGGAAAGCGAATTATATTTTAAGTTAGTAGTTTTCATTTTGGTTTAAAATGGACTTCTTAAAACCATAACTAAATTTTGTAATACAATGTTACATTAGAAATTGTTATTAATTTCTTTTCATAAGGTGTGAAGTAAAAAATTGTATCCTATCTTATCTAATAAACAAAGCTTTAAAAATTAATTAATTAATTAATGGGTAATTGAATTTCTGGGTTTAGTCCCGCGTACTCATTAGATTTCTAGAGGGGCCCCAAGATGTCCAATTTACGGCGAAGTTTCGGCAAAATTATATTTGCAATCTTCAGATGCCCCATTGCTCAAACTGAACTTAGTTCAATTAGTTAAAAAATGGGTTTTTGGAAATATCTTGAAAATTACGAATTATGTCAAAATCTGTTATTTCTATGGCTTGAAATAGGAAATTACCTTTACCTTAAATTTGAGATTAGTCCCGTTCAAAAATTGTTCGAGAGATGATAGTTTAAGGTTTAGTGTTTTTTCATCCCTTTCTAGAAGTCAAATTTCAATATGTATTTTTCGTGAATAACTTAATAACCCAAGCCTTTACGTAAAATTGGTTATTATAACGTTGAAGGGTAATTCAATTTCCTACAATCTGGTTTTTCTACAATAAAAATTGGCAAAGTAATG
The DNA here is from genome assembly GCA_963583905.1 of Stenurella melanura. Lineage (NCBI taxonomy): Eukaryota > Metazoa > Arthropoda > Insecta > Coleoptera > Cerambycidae > Stenurella > Stenurella melanura. The sequence continues at coordinate 61,396,833 of OY757318.1, read as the reverse complement.
GGTGTTTGTTAAAAAATTATTGGAGTACTTATTACTTTAAATTGCGTTGTGACAAAAAAATTGTTTTAACTTTGTTGTAGCTTTTGAAATAATAAATCAAATGGCATTTATATACTATTTTCATTAAAAGTAATTTATGTTTTTATCCGAATTTGTTATAAAAAAAAAAATTAAAGAAATAAAATATTGTATATTTCTATTGTGAAATACAATTCATTTAGTTATTCTTAAAATGGAATCCATAGTGTCATTTGGCAAAATTAAGCATCTTCTATGGCCACTTCTGGTAAAAATTATGGAAGAAAACAGTTTATAATTATTGTAAAAAATGTTTTGTAAGTATACTAGTACATGAAACATATTCTTTATAGGATTTTGCAAACAGCGGAAAGAAAAACTATCTATGACAACTAAAAGAAAAACTATATGTAAAAGTATTAATGAAATCTTTGCATTCTTTCGATAACCTGACTTCTGGTTATGCTAACAAGTAAAAATTCTTGTTTGCCATTCTAATTATAACACTAGCATCCAACATAATCCCCTACGGCTAGGCAGGTTAAACTAGTATCTACATGCTCCCCTATGATATGTAAATTCAGTTACATATCGTAGGGGATCCTGTAGATACTAGTTTAACCTGCCTAGCCGTAGGGGACTATGTTGGATGCTACTGTTATAATGAGAATGGCAAATAAGAATTTTTACTTTTTAGCATAACCAGAAGTCAGGTTATCGAAAGAATGCAAAGATTTCATTAATACTTTTACATATAGTTTTTCTTTTAGTTCTCATAGATTGTTTTTCTTTCCGCAGTTTGCAAAATCCTATAAAGAATATGTTTCATTACAATAAGCAAACAATAAAACCGCTGCCTAAGGAATCACTACTTCCACATCCAGATTTTTCATCCAATTCACTTTAAAGGAAACATCTTGACTAGATTTGCACTCTAGTATGTGGAAATTATTGATCATAGAATTCTACCATATACGTTAAAAATTAAGTTTTTAGTTTACCCTACTTATTTTCCCCTATTCACAATCTACCACGTCTCATCCCTTCAATGGAATCATCTCAATCAGATGTCAATACATACGTGTAGTAACTTTCAAGTAAATATCTCAATTTTATGTTATCAAACCCATTAATAATGGAGCGGAGATTAATAATGGAGCGGAGATGGTGGTGTTTGAAAAATATTAGAAAGAAATCTAAGGCCTTGGTTTCTAGTATATACACCAAATCCCACATTTTTGTACTCTTACCAGCTTGATTTACTTATTTTCCCCTAATTACTCCTATTTAACCCTCAACCCTTCAACGGAATCACCTCAAAATATAATCTAGTTCCAGATGTCGTTAAATACATACGTGTCCCAAATTTCAAGTGAATATCTCAATTTCATTTTGTCAACCCCTTGAATAATGGATTAAGGGTGGTGGGAGGTTGAAAAATATTACTAAAAAATCTGAGGCCTTGGCTTCTAGGATATATACCGAATTTCAAGTTTCTGTACTCTTAGCAGATTTTTTCCTATTTGCCAATTACCCCCACTCGTTCAACTCAGTCATGTCAAAATATAATCTAAGATATCGTTATACGTGTAACAAATTTCAAGTGAAAATCTAAATTTAATTTTATCAATTCTTTTAATAAGGGAGTGGTTGTGGTGGGGGATGGAAAATGTTATAAAAAAACCTGAGGCCATCACTTCTAGTATATACACCAAATCCCAAATTTCTATACTCTTACCAGCTTGCTTAACTTATTTTCCCCTATCTACCACTATTTAACCCCCAACCCTTCAACAGAATCATCTCAAAATATAATCTAGTTCCAGATGTCGTTATAATACATACGTGTACCAAATTTCAAGTGAATATTTCAATTTTATTTTATCAACCCCTTTAATAATGGAGTAGGGGTGGCGGGGGGTTGAAAAATATTATTAAAAAATCTGAGGCCTTGGCTTCTAGTACATACACCGAATTTCAAGCTTCTGTACTCTTACCAGCTTGCTTTACGTTTTTCCCCTATTTATCCCTCTTCAACCCCCAACCCTTCAACGAAATTATCTCAAAATATAATGTAGTTCCAGATATAGTTATAATACATACGTGTACCAAATTTCAAATGAATATCACAATTCTATTTTATCAACCCCTTTAATAATGGAGTAGGGGTGGTGTGGGCTTGAAAAATATTATAAAAAAATCTGAATCTTTAGCTTCTAGTATACATACACCAAATTTCTAGTTTCTGTACTCTTACCAACTTGCTTTACTTATATTCCTCTATCTACCCCTATTTAACCCCCAACCTTTCAACGGAATCATCTCAAAATATAATCTAGTTCCAGATGTCGTTATAGTACATACCTACGTGTTCTAAATTTCAAATGAATATCTCAATTTTATTTTATCAACCCCTTTAATGGAGGAGGGGTGGTGGGGGGTTGAAAAATATTATAAACAAATTGAGGCTTTGGCTTCTAGTATATACACCGAATTTGAAGTTTCTGGAGTTCCAGATCTTTTTGTAATATATACATGTACTTTATTTCAAGTCAATATCTTAAACCGTTCCGGAGAAAGCGTCTGGGCAATAAAAGTTACAGACAGACCGACAGACAGTCAGAAAAATTTTTTCGCTCAAATTTAAAATCTCGACGTTTCATGACATTCTAAACCTATTTCAATAAAAAATTTGAAATTTTTTTTTACGATTACTATACTTCCAATCCACTATGTGGATGTGGAAGTAATAATTCACTTTTAAATATACTAGTACAGCTAAACAGTTACGGAGAAATTTCCTTTTTTACTGTTTAGTTTCTTCCTACACGATTAAAAATAACTTTTCTGTGAAATTTGCGTAATTTTGCAAATTTCTCAATGTTTCTGAAACATTTTGAAAAATTCACATTTTAGGAATGTGGGTCATTAAACCTTTATTGATGCTGACAAAATTATGTTAAATATGTTTTATAATACATCACGATCGGATGTTTCTAGAGAAACTTACGACTATTTCAGTTTGAGGTGTAAGGTACAACATTTCAAAGCACTTGTTTTTTTTTTTTTTTTTTTTTTCGTTTGACTCAAAATTAATCAAGTACTTCAGAAAATACTGTACACGCTTTCAAGGGTGACAAACCACAACCTTATTCAAACTCACAAGGGCATTCTGTAGACTGTAAAGAAAAATACCTGTTGCAAAACTTAAGGCATGTTTAAATTTATTAACATCTGACATTACAAATTGTGTTTTTATAATAAGAAATATTTCTTTTTATTCAAAATACACTTTCAGATGTATCAATAAACCCTCATGTCATAATATTTTAGCTTTATTAAATCAGTATTTATAATTATAATCACAGAATCTTAATACACGTATGTATTATAAAGACATCTGGAACAAAATTATATTTTAAGATGATTCCGTTGAAGAGGTGGGGGTAAGTAGGGGTATATTAAACACATGTTTTTTAAGGCAAATAGTAGTTAGTCGAACCCTATTTAAAGTTTACCGTGGTCTTGTTAGGTCCATCATTGTTTGAAAGGTCAATACCTTTTTACTCCATATGGCATTTAGTTTCGTGCCAATATAGTGATTTCGTTCAAATATATCTCTTAAGGTTGCTACAGACATCAAATGCTCAAAATATTTGTATTTAGTCTATTTCAGTGTGATAATTTCACAAGAATAATAAGTCCTATGGTAAAAATTATTTATTAATTAATAATTTAAAAAGTAAACATATTCGCTTAAACAATTGAAATTGCAAAACATTTTTCTCAGTTATTTGCAAATCTCTCAAGTCGTAGTTGTATTCCAAAAATAGAAAATGGAGATTGCTAGCAATAAAATTTCGAAGAGATCTCAGTATAGAAGACCATTATTAAATATGTACACAAAAAATACAGGGTGTCCCACTGGGAAGTGAATCAATCAATATTGGGAAAAGTATGTAGCAAAAAAATTTTAAAATTTTGGGAGTTACTAAAGTTAGTGTGGTCAATCCAACCAAAATAATTAGAAGCATATGGTACTTCCGGTTATACCGGAAGTCGATACCAGCTTGCTTATTTTAAATGGAATACCCTATCTGTTTCCTGACTTTTCGAAATGACTATAAAATTCTGACTCCAGGCATGTAGCACACCCTATATCTAAACCCAGCAGTCTCGGAGATATTTGCTACGGTTTGCAAAAAATTTCTTCGTGTAGATTTTCATTTGCTCATGGGCACGTAGACAGAACACAAGTTGAGCTCATCGCTACAATAAAAATAAATTCCATACATTCCATAGTATACCAAGTGGTCCACTTCACGTTCTCACGTTATATTTTGTCAAATTTAAACCTGAAAACCTTTTTTATTTCAAATGGGACACCCTGTATTTTTTACGTCAAATTATGTAAAATTAAATTCCCTTTTATCTAATATAGGCATTGTAGGAGATAAAGTTATAACTTTTTGAAATATTGGCAATTTTCTAAAATGTTCATGAATTTTTAATAAAAACTGACAACTTAGCCGTGATTAGAAACAACCATTAATGTTAGTCATTCTCATGGCAAAAAATGCCATTCACATTTTAAATTTGTTCATTATTTATAGAGAATGTGATAGATTAATATCAAGAATATGTAACACATTTGCTACTTGATACCCACTAGAACAGCAACCATCACCATACAACGTAAAACGCATATTGGACAATTTTAGAATATTTGCACTGTCAAGGCAGGAATTTTAAGGAGGAAGCCTATGACGAAAACATTGAAATAGCATTTCTGGGGTATTTTCTGGCATTTCTGGATTTGGTATCAGGATTAACCAAGAATTCAATTCACAGAATCTTGTCAAAACATAAATCCATTTTCGTTTCATATAGTTCAACAACTAAAAAAAAAACAGATTTCCGGACGAGAGAAAATTTTTGTGAATTTATTTTAATAAGAAATGAAGGTGACAATTATTTTTTGGGAAATATTGTATGAACAGATGCTAGATTTACCAGAAATGGACTTTTTAATCGATATAATTCTCATCACTGGCGTATCTCAAATCCTCATGTATTCAGGGAGCAAAATATTCAAGAACATGAGCAGTTTAATGTTTACTGTGCCGTGAGAAACGATAGAGTGGTGACATTACAATTTTTAGACGAAAATTTAAATAATAAATTAAAAAGATTTCTTCTTCAGCTAATATGTCTAAGGCCTTCCTCCTTAGAATTCTTGCTTTGACAGAGCTAAATATTCTAAAATTATCCAATATGCGTTTTACAGTGTATGGTGATGGTTTCTGTTCTTGTGGGTATTGAGTAGCAAATGTGGTACATATTCTTGATAAGGCTTTGTCACATTCTCTATAAATAATAAATAAATCTAAAAAGTCGTTGTGGGTATAATTTCATGGCTAACGTTCATGGCAATTTTTATTAAAGATTCTTGAATATTTAAGAAAATCGGCAATATTTTATAAAGTTGTAACTTTCATCGCTACAATGCCTATACTAGAAAAATGAGAATTTAGTTTTTCAAAAGAGTCTAAAGGAATCAAAACCAATGACCGAGATGGTCACTCCACCATCGGACCTCTTCTGTCTATTCAACGAGCAGATAATGTATCATTAAGAAATTGACGGATAGTCACAGCAAAATATGAGGGTGCTGTAGTTCCCAAACTATTCACTTTAGAATGCACATTTTATACATATTTAATAAGCTCTTTGAGGGGAAACTAATGAATATAAAAAAAAATTATATAAAAAAATATTTTTAGAAAAAACCTTTTATTTTAAAAAACTATACCAACAAGCTAAAAAAACTACATTTTGATATGCTTTTTATCCCTGTTGGGATGATTCAGTACATTTTCAGCACAGGGTAGCAAGATGACATGTTTTATTTTTCTTTTATTTTTTTTCTTTTTGCATTGACTAAAGTAAAGTCTAACTACATTTTGAAACACAGGAAGGGCATCGGTTCTATTTTTATTTAGTAAATGAAAATAAGGAAATGAATGAAGATATTTTAAATATAACATTACATTCTTTTTTTTTTCTCCTATATCGCATGGAGAATTTATCAATTTGTAATATTTTTTAAATAATTCTATGGAATGCATTTTCGTAAATAACTCGTTTATTTTAAATTTTTAGGAAAAATTCTATTTCAGTCTTTTTGTCCAAAAAGGTCCGTGCCTTATACCGATTATAGAGATTGATCGACAGAATAGTTAATTTTTGATTTTTATTAGGAAACTGTTCGAAATTTGTAGAATTTATAAAAAAAATCAAGTTTTCCAGGATTTGTAGATTCGCTTTTGTTTTGTCAAATTTCTCACAAACGTTAACTAATAGACCTAATCGAGCCCTACAATTGGCATTTTTGAAAATCAAAATCGAACCTTTGGTTCGGGAGTTATTAATTTCTTTGAAAAATCATACTCGGCCCTGGAAAAAATACTTGTGGTCAACGGATTTGTGGCCGTGTACCTTTGATCCCACCAAGTCTCATCGAAATCGATCAATATTCTGGACAGTTATCGTGCTTCCTAGCACGATTTCGAGAAAACCAGTTTTTTGCAAAAAAAAATAAATTTTCGTTTGTGTTTCGACATAGTCTCTGGTATACTTATTTGTAGAGCTTTGCCAGCGGCATGATTTGTTTTTTGAAATATCTCGATCCGACTACCCGTTATCAAGTTATTCAATTTCTCCCGAAAAACTCGAACGGAGCCGAGCTTCCGGCGTTAAGGTTTTCTAAAGACCTCCTATTAACCACCCAAGTCTCATCGAAATCCGAAAACGGATTAGGGGGTCCGGGCGTGACAGACAGACAGACCGATAAACAGACCGACAAACAGACCAACTGACGGACGGACGAAATTTTCTAAATTCGCTTTCGAGTCGATCGATATGACTTTCATTTCGATCCGACGTTTTTTTCGGGTTTCGATGGTCCACCGGAAAAATGCAAAATCTATATTACATTTTTTTTTCAAAATGTAACAAGCAGAAATAACTACATTTTGATATGCTTTTAATCGCTGTTGGGATGATTCAGTACATTTTCAGCAGAGGGTCGCAAGATGACTCAATACATTTTGACATGTTTTGTTAATTTTTTTTTTCTTTTCGCATTGACTAAAGTAAAGGCTGACTACATTTTGAAACGCAGAAAGGGCATCGGTTCTATTTTTATTTAGTAAATGAAAATAAGGAAACGAATGATGATATTTTAAATATAACATTACATTATTTTTTTGCACCTATATCGCACGGAGAATTTATCAATCTAATATTTTTTTACATAATTCTATGGAATGCATCTTCGTAAATAACTGTTGGAAATCATTCGACAATAGAAGGATATTTTCTAATGTTATTGTTCTAGAGTAATAGTCATTTGTTTTGTTACAATAATAAATATAATAAGTGTACGTCAATCTGTTAATTGTCATAGTTAAAATAAAAACGTTTATACGTTGAACCAAGTGTCCTCCAGTATTGTTTCTTACCACGACCTCATAATCCAACAGGTTATGGGCCCAGGTACGTGGAGTAATTAGGAAGTTTAAAGAAAATTAAAAAAAAAACATTACTGTCAAGTGTCATTCACGTCGGATACGGAAATAATACCAAAAATGAGTGGAAATGGTAGCACGGTCAGGCTTGAAGCACTAAATAAAAATAATTACGACACATGGAGAATTCAGGTAGAAGCGTTGTTAACAAAAAACAAGGCCTGGAAATACGTTAGTGGAGAGACTTCAAAGCCAGAAATACAGGCAGATGACAGGGAAGGATCAGCAGCAGCAGTTAAAGTCTGGGAAGAAGCGGACAAAATGGCAAGGTCAGATCTCATTTTATCCATTGATCCTTCTGAACTGAAACAGATCAAATTTTGTAAAACGTCACGTGATATTTGGCTAAAGCTTGAGGAAATATATCAGTCAAAAGGGCCAGCGAGAAAAGCTAATTTACTGAAACAGCTTATTTTGCAGCGAATGCAAGAAGGAGAAGAAGTCCATGAACATTTAAGAAAGTTTTTCGATGCCGTCGACAAATTAAACGACATGGGAGTTGAAATCAACAAAGATATGCTTGCAATTTTACTTCTTTATAGCCTACCGAAAAACTTTGAAAACTTTAGGTGTGCTATCGAGTCGCGTGATACACTGCCGGAACCAGAGACCCTGCGAATCAAAATTATAGAGGAAAATGATGCTCGTAAGGAAAATTCATACGAAGAAATGCGGAATGCCATGATGGCGAAGAGAAATTTCAACGGACCGAGGAAATATCAGCAGAATCAAAAGAAAACTGATAAACGACACGGTACCAAAGAAAAGTTCAAATTTAAATGTCACCGTTGTGGAAAACAGGGACATAAAGCTGCAAATTGCTACGCAAAGATCGACAAATACAAATTTGAAAAGGCGGAAACTTCTCAAAAGGCAGAGACAGTTACCTATTAGGTTTCCATGGGAATGATGGACAATCAGTCAACATTTTCAGTTGAAAACACTACAAGCAATATTTGGTGCTTGGATAGTGGAAGTACTGCACATATTTGCAAAAGTAAGGAGAGATTCGAAGATCTAGAAACAGAACACGAAGTTCTAAACCTAGCAAGCAATGCGTCAACAAATATTACTGCAAAAGGCAAAGTCACGTTCTCAACAAAAGTAGGAACGGAACAAAAGATTGTAAATCTGAGAGAAACTTTGTATGTGCCCGATTTGCGTGTAAATTTGATGTCTGTAAGCAAAATTACTGACAGAGGTTGTGACGTAATCTTCAAGAAAGATTTAGCTATGGTAATCGATACAAAAGGTAATACTCAAATGATTGCGAAATGAGTTGGTGGATTGTACCAAATACAAGAAGATATGTCATATGTTTGTGGAAAGGCTACCACATCTATCGATTCGTTGTCAAAAATTGAAGATTGGCACCAGCGTCTCGGACATTTGAACATAAAAGATCTCCTTAAAATGAAAAATAATGGTCTTGTACGAGGTCTAAAATTCGAAGATGGAAAAATGCCACAGTGCAAAATTTGCTTAAGGGGCAAATTGACAAGAATGTCATTTCCACGACAATCTACAAGATGTACTGAATTATTAGAGATAATACATACAGATTTGTGTGGACCCATGAGGACCGAATCTAATGTAAAATCGAGATATTTCGTAACGTTTATCGACGATCACTCCAGATGGTGTGAAACTCGTTTCATAAGAAACAAAAATGATGTATTCCAAGCTTTCAAGAACTACAAAATCTTGGTGGAGAAGCAAACGAGATGAAAAATTAAAAGCCTACAATCAGATAATGGCAAAGAATTTTGTAATAAAGAGTTCGATGATTATCTGGAAGAAAACGGAATCAAGAGAAGACTTACTGTTACTTACACGCCAGAACAGAATGGAGTAGCTGAACGTAAGAATCGTACTCTAACCGAAATGACAAGATGCATGTTGATTCAATCAGGTCTATCTCCATCATTTTGGGCGGAAGCGGTAGCAGCTGCAACATACATAAGAAACAGGTGTCCCACGCGAAGTATTAAAGGAAAAACTCCTTTTGAAAAATGGACAGGAAAAATCGGGAATGTGGAACATCTTAAAATATTTGGATCCAAGGTCTTCACTCTGAATAGAAGTCCAACTAAGGGGAAGTTTGAGCCTCGTTCAAAGGAAGGAATCATGGTTGGTTATTTAGAAGAATCCAAAGCTTATCGAGTATGGATACCAGAGGATCGTAGAATTGATATCACTCGAGATGTGAAATTCGAATTTAACCACAAAACCGAATATGATGAAGGATTCGTTACCAAGGAAATTCTTGGGGAAGAAATCAATCGGAAATCACCAAATTTAAATGAGATGACAAATAAACGTCAAACTGAAATAGACGTCATGTCAATAAATGATGTAATTGGGGATAATCGAATTCGAGAAAATTTGATGAATGATGAAGTTTCATCGGAAAACGATTCTGAATCTATACCTTCTGATTACGAGAGACTCGTTCATTTCGATGGAATCGAAAGCGAAGACGAAATCCCAAGAAATAATACAGAAGATAATGGCGTAAATCAACTGATACAACCAGAAAAACAAAAAGGAAATACACCAATTTCAGTGATGAAGAGAGCTCCTGGAAGACCACAAATTAGGAGAACTGGCAGACCAGGACGACCTAGAAAAGTGTACAAAGTGGTAAATGTCACAGGTGCAGAAGAATCGGACGAAGAGGACGAACTGGATAAATATGCGAATTTAGCAGAAATTCCATTAGGAAAAGCAATTTCGAGTCCTGAAGCTCAAGAATGTAAAAGAGCTATCACCGATGAAGTCAAGTCGCTTATCAAGAATGATACTTGGGAAATTGTGAATCGACCAAGAAATCGCGACGTAATTGGTTCTCGAATTGTATTGAGAAACAAACATAAGGCTGATGGTACACTCGAAAGACGAAAAGCGATAATAGTTGCTAAAGGTTTCACACAGAAACCAGGAATTGACTCTCATGATACATACGCACCAGTAGCTCGATTGGGATCGATAAGACTGATCACTGCATTGGCGGCGCATCGTGAAATGAAAATTCATCAACTAGACATAACAATGGCCTATCTAAACGGCATTATAGAAGAGGAGATATACATGGAAATGCCAATGATGTTAAAACAATCATTAGAAGCAATATTATCCAACGAGAATGAAGAAGCTGTTAGAAGAAAAGCAAATGCAATGCTACGTCACCTTCGAGGGGGGGATAAAGTATGTCAATTAAAGAGATCCCTATATGGATTGAAACAAGCTGGACGACAATGGCATAAGAGGTTTGATGACAGATTAAGATTTTTGGGACTCAAGCCGACTAATGCAGACCCTTGTGTATATACAAAAGAAGGGGAAGATATATTAATAGTCTCTATTTACGTCGATGACGTTATCATTGCATGTAAAAATATATCCAACATTAATAAATTTAAGAAAAGTTTAAGCCAAGAATTTGAGATAAGGGATTTGGGAGAAATAAATTATTGCTTAGGAATAGAATTCCAGCAAACTGAAGGAGGATATGCCATATCTCAAAAAGGATATATTGAAGATATTTTAGAGAAATTTGGAATGAATGACTGCAAACCAGTATCAACACCGATGGATCCTGGAATTAAATTAATAAAACAGGACAGTGTATCGGAAAGTAATACGAAGAATATACCATATAGAGAGTTAGTTGGAGCGCTAATGTATTTGGCAGTAGCGACTCGACCAGATATAGCATATACAGTAAGTTATCTGAGCCAGTTTAATTTATGCTACGGGGACGAGCATTGGAAGGCAGCAAAACGTGTTATGCGATATCTTAAAGGAACTTCAAATCTCGGAATAATCTACAGAAAGACCAATGAGAACCTAAAAGGATTCGTAGATGCTGATTGGGCCAACTGTATATTAGACAGACGTTCTTATACAGGATACGTATTCGTATTGAGTAGAGGAGCCATCAGCTGGGAATCCAGAAAGCAAAGAATAGTAGCACTGTCATCAACCGAAGCGGAGTACATGGGATTGACAGAAGCTGCGAAGGAAGCAATTTCACTACAAAGATTTCTAACAGAAATGGGATTCGAGGAACTTGGGAACGTTAAAATATTTAACGATAATCAGGGAGCTCGAAAACTTTCGGAGAATCCTGTTTATCATGCCCGAACCAAACATATAGACGTAAGGCATCATTTCATTCGAGAGGTGCTAAAAGGTGAAAGAATGTCAGTAAATTTCATGGCTACCGAAGACATGCCTGCAGATGCCCTTACCAAAGCAGTGACTAAGCCTAAGCTAGAAAAATGCCGAAGTTGGATTGGTATTGGAAATATAAATTTAACTTAAGAAAATGTCCTTATTTTGAGGGGAAGTGTTAGAAATCATTCGACAATAGAAGGATATTTTCTAATGTTATTGTTCTAGAGTAATAGTCATTTGTTTTGTAACAATAATAAATATAATAAGTGTACGTCAATCTGTTAATTGTCATAGTTAAAATAAAAACGTTTATACATTGAACCAAGTGTCCTCCAGTATTGTTTCTTACCACGACCTCATAATCCAACAATAACTCGTATATTTTTTATTTTTCGTAAAGACTTTATTCCAAATTTTTTATCCAAAATAGATCCATGCTTTATACTGGTTATAGAGATTGATCGACAGAATAGTTAATTTTCGATTTTTATCAGGAAACCGTTCGGTATTTGTATAATTTATCAAAAAAATCAAGTTTTCCTGGATTTGTACATTCGCTTTTGTTTTATTAAATTTCTCATAAACGTCACCTAATAAACCTAATCGAGCCCTACAATCGCCATGTTTGAAAATCAAAATCGGACCTTCGGTTCGAGAGTTAATTTCTTTGGAAAATCATACTCGGGCCTGGAAAAAATACTTGCGGTCAACGGATTCGGGCCGCCAGCAATAGGCTGCATTTGTGGCTGTATGCCTTTGATTCCACCAAGTCTCATCGAAGTCTATCAATATTCTGGACAGTTATCGTGCTTCCTAGCACGATTTCGAGAAAACCAGTTTTTTACAAAAAAATTAAATTTTCATTTGTCTTTCGACATAGTCTCCAGAATATTTATTTGTAGAGCTTTACCAGCGGCACCATTTCTTTTTTGAAATATCCCGATCCGATTGCTTGTTACCGAGTTATTCAATTTTTCCCGAAAAACTCGAAACGTCTATATATGACAGACAGACCGACTGACCGACGGACGGAATTTTCTAAATTCGCTCTCGAAACGATAGATATGACTTTCGTTTCGATCCGACGTTTTTTTCGGATTTCGATGGTCCACCGGAAAAATGCAAAACGTACACTACATTTTTCTTCAAAATGTAGTAACAAGTAAAAAATATTCATACACCTGGAAATCAAAAGCATTTGGTTTCCAGGTGTATGAATTATAAAAAATATTTTTTTACTTTTTAATAGTTTTTTAAAATAAAAGCTTTTTCTTAAAAATATTTTTTTATATAATTTTTTTTTTCGACTAAGCGCACATTACTCTTGAACGATTTTCATATTTCTTGCCATACCCTGTATACTATTTAACTTGAAGCCGTTCTAAGTGCACCTGAAATGGTTATCGGACATGGGGTAACTTTTAGCGTATTTATCCTGCAAAAGAGATGTCTGACAAACATCTTAAATATGAAGCAGACAGATAGCTGTAAACTAATATTTATAGAAAAACGAATTCTGACTATTACTAGTCAGTACATCTTAGAAGCGGTGATTTTTGTCTCAGAAAATAAAACACTATTTAATGACTGCAATAGAATACATCCCTATAATACCAGAAACAAAAATGAACTAATAGAACCATATATCCCCAACTTCAATTATATTCAAAAAAATTTACAGTCTTCCCTAATAAAAATATTTAATAAGCTCCCAAATGAAATAAAAACTCTCCCATTGAAAAAACTAAAGCTACAATTAAAAAATATTCTAATAAATAAAGCCTACTATGCGATAGACGAGTATTTCAATGATGGTGATATAAAATGATTATATTGAGTTCTAAATGAAATATTTATATCAATTCCCAATTATTTTAATTGTTTGTCTGTGCAAACTGTATTATGTGTTTTATTTAAGTGTTTTTGCTTTATACATTGTCTGTATTAAAATTTTAGTAACTTAGTTTTTTAGTAATAGGTAAACATATGACATGTTCAACACCCACTGGGTATTTTGTAATTAATTATACATTGAACTAATAAAGACTAATCTAATCTATCTAATCTAAACTTTGGTTGTGCAACTAAAAAAAAAATTTCCATTTGTTGCTCACTTAATCGACCACACTGTATATCCTGGGTGAAGAATCAGGTCATGCCTATCATAAAAATGCATTGTCATCGAAACTGAATCAACGTGTAAAATTTCAACTCCGTAGGATAAGAGAAAGTGGTTCTAATTTAGCTTGCAAGATTTGACCTAAACAAACTAATACACTATTATTACATTGCAAGTTAAATTAAGGCTTTTAAAAATGTGGGTTGTTCCATTTTATGAAATTGATGACTCTGGGTGTGAGGGGATAGAGCCAATCCTAGGATTAGATGTATTCATTAGAAGGTGTATTCGCACTACTTTTTTATATGTTTTTGCCACTTTTGCAAAAATTAATGTATTCAAATTTGTTTAGTGTGGACAGTTTTCATTGTTATGCACTGTATAACCTTTGTAATATTCTCTACTGTGGCCGCTAGTTTCCCAACTTACCTCAGTTTTACTATTACCATTTTATTTCAGAATGTGCGTCTCTTGAGATATTCATATGTGCCACATAGAATTTACATTAAATGCTGGTATGTCATAATACTCTAAATCAATAGAAATCCGTTTATTTCACCTCTGAAATTAATCACAGTGCAACCCCAAATATCGGCCTATGTCTAAAAAACTCAAATCTGATGGCTCACTTTGCCACTTAGGTGATTTCACGAAGAAAAAGAGAAACCGGTTATTCTTTGCAACACTATAATTATTGTATTGCTATATTTTTTGGATATGACCCGAAGTTCTAGATTTGATTATGAGCTTCCCTAAAACGAGAACAAAAAATTGCCATCTTTGTTTTAGATAATTTCAGGGTAAGTATTAATACAAACTCTTTAGATTTTACAACCTCTTAAAGTGTATATAATGCTAATTTTCAATTGTTAATGTTTCAAAAATTTACAAATACAATACAATAAAATGTGTATTGAATTTTATATAGAGTTTAAACATTTAAAAATATTTCATTAAAAAAATATGAATATTTGATGTGGCATGACTTTGTGGAGGACCCAGTATTATGACAAATATTTTTAAATTGCCGGCATTTATTGTACTATTCATACGAAGTTCTTGTTATTCTTTTTCTAAAAAAACACAGAAATGACCAAATTCGGGACTTTGGCCCACCATCATGTAGGTAAAAATGAGCTAAAAAGGCAAAAGTATCAAATCAGCACCGTATCTATAATAATAATAATTAATAACGTGCATAATACAAAATACAGAGGATAATCAAAATAGATGGTTATTTGGTGGAAAATTTAAATAATATAAAATTAATTACAATAGGAAGTACGCAATATCCCTATACCCAAATTGTGGAAGATTCTAAAAACAGATTATCAGACAGTTATGGAAAACGTTAAAATAATATGTTGAAATGGACCATAAAAATAGGGATAGTGCTATCATGCGTTTTGTGACCTAAGAAACTACCTGCTAAGAAAATACCAATACAAGTTTATAACATAACAGCGTTGCCAATATATCGAGCGCTGAGTGGTCCCCTGGAATGATTCTATATTTACATTACTGATATACAAACTGCAACCGCAGCGTGTCACGGTGAGTTATCGCTGAACTAAAAGATAAACGTTTATCGTCGTAGTGGCAAGTTGACGTCCAGCAGATTATTTGTTCAATGGCTATTAAACTAAGTATTTTTAGAGTTGGGCCATTCAGCGTCCGGATATCGGACGCCGAGTGACTCCGGGCGCACGGTGAACATCATGTTTGTTGTGATCAATTTGTGTTTCATAATATTTTTTGTTTCTTGTCTAATTAACGTGGTCACTTCATTTCTTTTTAATTTATATATATTCCATAGTTCTGTTTCATTTTTATTTTTTGCTTGTTTATATAATTTATCTCTTTCTATTATTTTTGCAATGACCTCATTTGAAAACCAAACATTAAGTTTAAAATTGTTAAATACTCTAATAATAATAATAATAACAGTTCTTTATTGGTTACAAAATAAATAAATAACCAAAAGGCCATCGACCGAAGTCCTTCAGCCTGTGTTTTACAAAATATAAAGTTGAATTTCAAAGTTAACAGAGGAGTAGAATCATTATTAATAGTTACTATATATACATATATATATATATATATATATATATATATATATTATACACATGGAGTAGAAAAAAAAAAAAAAAAATACAAAGTCATTTTGAATATTAAAGATATGTAAAAGAAATATAAAAATTTTATATATATACATATACACATATTTATATGCACACATATGTGCATACTATATGTTTGTTGGTCTCATCGAGGTTAAAATTTCTTGTATAGTTCTTTCAGGAAATTTGTGTCTTGAACGGACGTTGTCTCTTGGGATTAATAAAGGTGCCATTATTTCCAGGTTCTGATCTTTTCTAGTAAAATTGGTGGAGAGCTTCAGTAGTCGTTGACAAATAGGGACTATTTTGGTTTTTTGGTACAGAAGTTCATTGGAAGGGTGGTGCAAGGGATTATTGGGGTGGCGAATTTTTGTGATTATTCGAAGAGCGGATGTTTCTCCAACTTGTATATTTTTTAGGGCTGGGTTTCGACAGTTAAGATAGAGGGTATGCCCATAATCTAAAATTGGTCTGCATATAGATTTGTATATCTTGATGGCCGCAGTGAGTTTAATTCCTTTGTTTTTATAAGTTAGAGACCTGAAAAATTTAGCTCTTGAAGTTATTCTGCGTTTTACTAATTTTGTATGGTGGTTTAGGTTGAGCTTCTGGTCCAGATGGATTCCTAGGTATTTGACATTGCTTACTGGTTGAATTTGATGTTGAGCTAGGGTTATGGTAGGAGAATAATTAGACGGGGTGTGATTGAAAATCATTAATTGTGATTTAGTGGCATTAATTTCTAATCTCCATTTATTCAGCCAGGATTGAGTGTTGTCTGTAAGTACTTGTAATTTTTCTATGGTTTTAGACAGCGTTTCTTCATGGACTGTCAGAGCTGTGTCGTCAGCATATTGTAGCAGGTATGAAGAGTGATTTGAAGGGCATGACAGTATATCGTAGCAGTATATATTATAGAGCAGGGGTGAGATTGGAGAGCCTTGCGGTACACCCTGATTAGCTGTGAATTCTTGAGACGTGCAGTTGTTTATTTGTACAACTAGTTTTCTGGATTGTAGGAAATCATTGATGATATGTATTAGAAAGTCTGGTGTTTCTAGTTTCTTTAATTTGAAAAGGAGACCTTTATGCCACACACTGTCAAAGGCTTTTTTAATGTCTAGAAATAGAGTTGCAGTTCTTAGATTGGACAATTTACTTGTTTGGACGTTAGAGGCGAGAACAGTGAGTGGGTGCAAAGTGGAACATTTTTCCTTGAATCCAAATTGATGTGTCGGAATTTTGTTTCTGACAACATTGAGAATTTTGTTTCTTAAGATTTTTTCAAACAGTTTTCCAATCACTGGCAGAAGGGTAATTGGTCTGTAATTGTTGGTTTTTGAGTGGTCTGAATTGGGTTTAGGTATAACCACTATTTTCCCTATCTTCCATTCATCTGGGAATAATGTTTGTGACAGGCAATATTTGAAAATTTTAATGATATGTAAGTGTATGTTATAGTCAAGTTTTTTAATAACTATCCAAGGTATGTTATCAATTCCCGGTGCGGTGTTCTTTTGTTTCTCTAGAATTTTAAAATATTCCTCCTCTTCTATTTCTGCATCGTCATTTAAGATATCATCATGAAAATAACTATCATACCATTCATTCACTGCTTCAAAATTGTCTAAGTTGTAGTTAGGATGGTCTCTCTCAGTATAAACTTCTTTAATTTTATATGAAAAAATATTTGCCTTTTCTGCATCTGTGTGAAACTCTATACCATTTTCTTCAATCATTGGGATTTTATTAAGAGCCTTATATTTAGACAATTTATTAACTTGTTGATAAAAATTTCGTCCTTGTGCTTTATTAATTTCTTCACATGCTTCCAACCATTTATGACTACGATAATGTGTTATCAGTTGATGAATGTTCTTATTATAGTCGTTGATTTTTCTTTTGTAATCGGGAATGAGGCTTTGTCGATATTCTCGCAACATCTTTCTTTTTGTCTTAATTAGTCTAATAATGAATGGAGGTAATGTATGAGAGAAAAACTTTTGTCGATATGTTGGTGTATTGCGTAAGATAGTTTCATTTAATGATGCGTTAAAGTAGCTAATTTGTTCGTGTGTAATTTGCTCGTTTCCTATTGATGCTAAGTATCTATTCATTTCCTCATTAATTTTGTCAATATTAGTTTTATTGAAGTTATACTTAATCGGTTCCTCTACAGTAACAGCCTTGTTTAAGTCAAAGTTTATTTTAATTGATAAATGATCCGAACCCACATCTGGAATGACCTCCACTTTTATAATATTATTCGAAATAGTTTTCTTAAATAAGAGAATATCTGGGGTGGAATCGTTATTGTTTGGCATTAAAAATGTAGGGGGTGTGTCAGCTTTAATGTTAAATACTCTATATTCCTTATATGGAACAAACTCGTTTAGCACCTCAGTAATTGTAGTATTTAAACATGTTGCTAGTATTTCAACATCTACTAGGATATTTTCCCATTTTGTGTCCATGAGCGCAAGTTGAAATTTTAAGTTATCAAAATTTTTAAAATTTCTTTTTACAAATTCTTGTTTCATAATGTGTATTTATATTTCGCTTACCCTCTTTATTAAGTGAAACTAGTACATTATGATGATCCGCAACTTTTTGGTCATCACACACAGTATATTTTATATTTTTTTCATTCGTAATCAGATAATCTATGAGTGTTGAGGAAACTGCTTTAACCCTCGTAGGAACATTTATTAATTGACTTAGACCTATTGAACTAATAAGACTATTTGTTTTATTACTATATGTAGACTCTATTAATAAGTCTATACGGCCGTCCAAAGTTTTAAAACTCCATAAGCGTCAGTGCTTTTTCTCTTTCATTTAATATTTTTAGCGCAACAGCTACAGACTTTCTAATAATTCTTGTCCCAAAATATTTACTTTATCTGTAACAATCGTTCAGTGTCAATATCTCGAAAATGTTGAATAACGCCTTTTTTCCCAGGGCAATTTTTGGCCAACTTTACACATAAGTACAATTAATTACAAGCTATTAAATAAGACCAGTCGTAGCTTTTACTTTCCAAACCCCCACAGGATGACATATTTTGCCCAGTTGTGCACTCTACTATTAATGGAAAACAGTAACAGAAACGTCATTAAGTTTCTACTGAAAATATGATTTTTAAATATATAGTATTTTGTTCATTCTAATATGCAAAAATTTGAAATACGGCTCTGTAGTACCTTGTCGGCAGGCAATAGTGGTGTCTTTGATATTTGGATGGCTGGTTTTTATTGCCTTTTTTTATGTACCTTGAACAAATGGTGTCAACTATACCCAGGACTCTTTTTCCTCGAAATTTTTATTTAGATTTTGATATAACTTTCTAATAAAAAAAATATGTCTGATGATTCCACAAAACTTGCCAATCCGATGTATATATTTAAACATGTTTTTTCAGATGATGGGCGACTCGAACTCTCTACAAAATCATGTAATGGACAATGAGGACCTTGCAGGTGGATTATCTGCAATTGAAATGATACATCAAAGGAACGGTCTTACTTACAAGTACGTACAACTTTTTAATAAACAAGTTTATGCTCATGGCTATGAAACTGTAACGATATTGACCAGATAAATATCAATTAATCCACAAAAATTTCCAGGAGACAAAATTACAAATTTTTTTTTCCAAAAACACTACGACAACCATCTGGACTTCAACTACTATAGTCTCACGATCTTTTCCTTTATACATATATACATAGAAATAACTCAGGAAATCCATTTTCTGACAAAAACAAAAATGCATACACAGATTCATGTATATACAATACAGTGTGTCTTACCTGTCACCTACATACCTTTGTATATTCCTCAATTGTTTTTAGATCAACTTCAAATTTTTGTGAGCTATGCAGTCAACAAAATTGTTTATTTCCTTACCTAAAAAAATCACTTTGTCGATAGCCTACTGGGACTGGTTAAAAAATATAAAAATTTAAAAACTATTTTTACAAATACACTGTTACCTACTAGTGTCTTGAAATTAGCAAAATTTAACAGAAGCATCTTAATTAACTACCATCCAACGTAATACATTTATCAAGTTGCTTTCTCACATGATTAATAACTTTTCTATTTCTTGGGGAGTAATTTCTTGGTGCATGCTGAGTACTGGTGCATAGTTCGCCTCTACCGTTATGAAAATTTTTGTACACTTTTTGTTTTATAAATAAAAATGGAGTCAGGTTTGGAGATCAATGGAGGTCAACGAACTAATGGGCTATTCGTTTAACCAGGTGCATAGGTCGCACCTGGTTAAACGAGATGTCTTGAGATGTGAATGGCTGGAACATTCAATTGTAGATATAAGTTCCCTAGTACGAGTAATGGTAATTTATCAAAGACATCTTGCAACTCCATATTGAAAAAATTTAAACACATTTCAGAATTCAAATTATTTAAAAAAAACTTCAATAATAGTTTCATTGAATATTCTGCACCAAAGTTTAATTTTCTGAGAGTATTGTCTCTTACAGTTTATTACGAAATTAGAATTTTTTTATGCCCACCATCTGCAGTTCTGTGAAGAAACATTCGTAGTGAATGTTGCTTTGTCACTGAAAATTATTTTCTCAAGAAACTTTGCGTCATTTAAATTATTTTCTTGTGCCCACACACAAAAATCCAACCTTCTTACACTATCTGCTTGTTTAAGTGTTTGTAGAAACTTCGGTTTATTTGCTTTTAAATTGTGATATTTGAGACATCACCACACTTTACTTCTGGAAACGTTTAATTGTAAACTTAATTTTCGGACACTTATTTTGGGGTTAGCACGCAGTGTATTCACTACAATTTCATCAGTGATAGGGTCAATCTGATTATTATTTATATGAATCGATTTTGACTTAGAAACACTTCCACTGTTATTAAAAATGTTTTTAATATTTGTAACAGTTGTGAAACAAATATTTCTACCTCGATGCCTTCTGTTCAACTCGCCGGCTGCTTTCTAGTATGAATGAGTTTTGTCACCAACTAAACAAATTATTTCTACTTCTTCAGCCACCGTAAAATTAATTTTAAATGAACAATTTGTGAAAGTACAGAAAAGAGTAAATAGCTTACACTGGATTATGACATTGTCAAGTAGAATAATAATAAACAAATTTTATTTTTTATAGCACCCCAAGACAAAAATTTGATTTTACTTTGGCAGTTCTTCAATCATTATAATAAATATATAAAATTGACTAGTGGAAACTAATTAAGTCGTTTCTGTTAAATTTTGTTAATTTCTTGATACTATAGTAATATTAGTGTATTTGTAAAATAACTAATTGATATTTTAACTAGCTACTTGAATAAATTGAATATTAAAAATTAATATTTTTTCCCTAAAAATTTGTATGTAGATAGTTTGCAATTCTGAACATTTTAATGAAATTTTTCGTATTTTTTAACCATTCCTCAGTACCGACCTTTGGGGGGGGTGCGAGGGCGTCGAGAAGTGAATACAGAACCGTTAGCAGTTCCCTAGGAATGAATCGTAATGCAACATTTGTGTTCTGATATTCTAATAAACCCACTCTAACCGAACTTGGCCACGGGGGGGCGTTTGAGGAACTAAGGCTGGCCCTTCCATTCTCAATAGGCCATGATAGACAAAGTAATTTTTTTTTAGGCAAAGAAATAATTAGTTTTGTTGTAGACAAATATTTGAAGTTGATCTAAAAAAGACAGGACAATACGTGTAGGCAAGTGGTGCGACACACCAAATATTTATTTTATTTTCGTGTATTATTGTACTTCATTAACCAATTTATTTGCCTTTATCTCTAGTGACTTCATAATCCTACCAGGATACATCGATTTTTCAGCAGATCAAGTCGTAAGTATGAGTCATATTTATATAAATAAAAAAGTTTTGATCAACTCCCTTTGCGTCACATTTTTCTACAGAATTTATCAAGCCAACTGACCAAGAAAATTACTTTGAAAACGCCCCTTGTATCATCTCCTATGGACACTGTCACTGAGGCTGACATGGCTATAGCCATGGCTGTAAGTATTTTTTATTTTAGTTTTTTTATCTATTATCTTATATTTAATTGCAGCTTTGTGGGGGAATAGGTATAATTCATCACAACTGTTTACCAAGTTATCAAGCCAATGAGGTGGTAAAAGTAAAGAAATATAAACACGGCTTTATTCATGACCCCGTCGTTTTGTGTCCTGGAAACACAGTTTCTGACGTACTTAATGTAAAAAGAGAACACGGATTTTGTGGAATTCCTATTACAGAAAATGGGAAACTAGGAGGAAAACTAGTCGGTATCGTGACTTCTCGTGATATAGACTTTTTGGATGATGTAAATTATGAAAATATAAAATTGGAACATATTATGACCAAATTGGAAGATCTTGTGACAGCACAGTCAGGTGTAACTCTTCCCGAAGCAAATCACATACTAGAGAAAAGCAAAAAGGGGAAGTTGCCGATAGTGAATGCTCAGGGAAATTTAATAGCTCTAATGGCAAGGACCGATTTGAAGAAATCTAAGAACTACCCTACTGCCTCAAAGGATGACAATAAACAATTAATTGTTGGTGCAGCATTGGGAACTCGAGAAGAAGACAAAGCAAGACTAGCTCTATTAGTACAAGCAGGAGTGGATGTCGTAGTTTTAGACTCGTCTCAGGGAAATTCCATTTATCAGATCGAAATGATAAAATTCATTAAGAGCCACTACCCAAATCTGCAAGTTATTGCCGGAAATGGTATGTAATAGTTTAGCTTAATTCAATTTTAGATGCAACTGACATCAAAACATAACAGAAAGAAAACGGTGATATAGGTTTCAGGGATATTCCATATGGTCTAAGAAAAAGTCATTTATGAAATAGGTAACTAATATTGGCATCACATTCAATAATTTAAAAACAAAGAAACGGTACAGTATGGTGTACCCCAAGGAACTTCATTGGGACCAATTATTTTTAACGTCTACTTGAATGATATATTTGATTTACCTATGTGTTGGGATTAGTGATGGGCGATATATATCGCGAACTGTGATTTCATCACTGATATTAAAAAATCACAGGTAGCGACTGTTAATAAAGTTGGTAGAAAAGCGTGACGTGATCAGGACTTTTAAATATACCAATATATTTTTTACGAGATAAATAATATCACTTACATAAAATTGTTTGCGACCATTTGAATTAACACGTAAAGCAAGCCATTCCTTGGCTTAGGGTAATTAGGTAGATACGCGTTTCATACTGTATAGATATTTATATACACTTCTTTATGTCTTTTATTCGCTGGTGATTAGTGCAGGCTCGTGCAGTAAATCGGCGAAGAGTATAATGGTTAGCTTGTTTTTAGTAAAAGTGCCGCTGGCCGTTGAACTAAATTGTATCGACGAGGTATCTTTGTGATAAATATTTGAATGAAGAAATACTTGGACTCTATTAAATCAAATTTATTTCATTAAATAATAGCAAATAAGAGCTAATAATATTAATAAGGCTGAAGGACTTCGGTCGATGGCCTTTTGGTTATTTATTTATTTTGTAACCAATAAAGAACTGTTATTATTATTATTAATATTAATAATAATGATTTATTGGTGTTAATACATATAAATGTTTAAACATGTCACTTAGAAGAAAGAAATTAGATATCTATCGATAGGTAGTAGCTAAAAAGTCTTATTAAGACAAAACAATAAAAAAAATAAAACTAGACTAGGTTTAAAATTACCAATTAAAAGTTAAATACATAACAGTTACAGTAATAGGTAAAACACTTTAAAACTACCGTAAAAGCATATCTGAGAAATCATTTTGAAGGAATTCATTTAAACTATAGAAAGCCTTTTTTTTCAAATATTTTTTTATTAACACTTTGAATGCATTCAAATTTAAGGCTTTCGCCTGGTCTGGTAGTATATTGAAAAATCTGACACCATGGTAGCCCGTGCCATCTCTAGACCTTGTTAGACGGAGAAGGGATTGTTTTAAATTGTTTCTATTTCTAGTAAGATACTCGTGAGTCTGACTATGTGTAGAAAACGTATTGATGTTTTGTTTAATATAAAGTAGACATTCTAAGATGTAAACACATGGTAGCGTAAGAATATTGAGATCAACAAAGTGTTTTTTGCAATCATCTCTAAATTTGAGTTGTGCAATGACTGATGCATTTACGTTGGAGGCCGAAAATTTGTGTACTGCGAGACGCATGTCCCCTGTTTAATATCGCGTAGTACATACTGGCATGAAAAAATCCATAGTAGGCCATAATTAGTGTTTTTTCAGATACTGAATTGGACAGAGTACAAATGAAAAATATGTTTTTGGTTAGTTTCTGTGATAAGCTATGTATGTAATTTTCATAGGTCAGTCTTGGTATTTTCTGCTAAAGTATCTAATTGGTTGTGACTATTCAAAACTGTAGTATCATCCGCAAATAGTATGATATTAGATATTTCATCTGGTTGTGCTAAATCGTTGATATAGATCAAAAACAGTATCGGACCTAGGACAGAACCTTTTGGTACTCCATATTTCAGTAGCAATTTGTTAGAATTTCTCTTGTTATAGGAAACATATTGATGTCTATCAGACAGGTATGATTTTATTAGGGCTATACTACTATCATCAAAATTATAATAACTGAGTTTTTGTAACAGATTGCTATGATTTACACAGACGAAGGCTTTTGTAAGATCGTAGAAGGTACCATTTGTAAAATTGCTACTCTCAAAGTCATTTAATACAATTTGTGTTAAGCTGTTTATGGCTAATGTAGTAGACCGTTGGTTGAGAAAGCCAAATTGGCAGCTATGGAAAAGTTCATTCTCTTCAAAAAATTTGCTTATTTGTTGTTTAAGAACTTTTTCAAACATTTTTCCTAGGATCGGTATTAAAGAAATAGGTCTGTAGTTAGCAGCATCGTCCTTGCAGCCTTTTTTATATATAGGAATAACTTTTGCTAATTTGCGGACAGTTGGAAGTCTTTTCTCTAATACACTGGTTTATTAAATTAGTTAGAGGGTAAACAATTATGTTCTTTAACGTTTTTATGATTTGTACATTTATATCATAGGGGTCTTTACTTCTACTATTCTTAAGATCACTTATTATATCCCTAATTTCATTGTAAGACACTTTTTTAAATTTGAAATTGATTAGAGGATCGATACCATTGATATAATCACTGAAGTGTTTATCTGAAGTTGGTAAGTTTTTAATAATATCTTCAGCAATATTTGTAAAAAAATTGTTAAATGAATTTGCATCAATTGAGTCTGTGGTTGGCGAGTGTAAATTAGGATTGCTGTTCTTAATGACTTTCCACATGGCTGCTTGAGAGTTAGTATTATCTTGTATATATTTGTCATTTGCCCCCTTTTTTGCTTTGCAGATCTCGTATCGATATTTTGCCCGGAATGAATTAACAGTTTCCTTAGCAATGAGCCTAGAGTCCCGTTTGTTCATATCTATTAAAAATTGTAAATTATCACGCATGTTTTTTAGATGTTCATTGAACCAAGTGTCTTTGAAAGAATTAAAGTTTTTTTGCAATTTAGATTTCACTGGAAAGCTCAATTCAATGGCTTCTGTTAATTTTTCTATAAATAGTTTGAATTTAAATTCTACATCAGAAGTTGGATTATTTACAAAGTCCCAGTAAATTATTTCAAGACGATTATATAGGCGAAGTAAACCGTAATCTGTTATTGGTCTAAAATTAATTCTGGTGTTTAAGTTATTACTTACTTTACAGACAGACTTAAATTGCATTATAATGCCATGATGATCTGACAGATATGTATTAGATACCCTAGTAGAAAAATCAGAATACTTTAGGTTTGTAAAAATATTGTCTAGGCATGAATTTTCTCTAGTATTAATGGTGACTGTAGCTATTAACCCGAATGACTGACACAGGTTACATAATTGAACTGCATTATAATCATTTGTACCAAACCTGACATAGAAGTCTCCAGTTAAAATTATTTTTTTGTTAATAATAATTTTTTCTAACATTAAAGCTAATTTTTCTAAGAAAATTTCAAAATCCCCCAACTGGATCTGTAGACTGTTATAATTTGATATTCGTTAATTTCTATGCCAGCTATTTCACAATGCCCTTCTTCCGATAAGTCAGTGATATTTGCAGATAAAGGAGAACACTTTATGCCTTCTCTAACAAGTATACTTACACCACCATGTGTTCCCAATTAGCATTTTCATATTCCTACGATATACTATACATATTCCAAAATAAAATTAGTATATTGCATAAATATTTGAAACTAATTCAAAATAAGTTGTATACTGGTTGTTTTGTCAGAGGTTTTCACATCATATACATACTCCTGCAATATTCATATGTATGTTGCTGACACGTTGTAAACATATTCTGAAATGTACATTCATTCTATAATATAGTTACAATATACGCAAACCTTTTCCGTACATACATGCAACATTATCCATGTATACTTTCAATATACAATGTACCTATATTGCAAAATAACAATGGTATATTGAATAAATATTTAATACTGATTCAAAATAAGTTGTATACTGGTTGTTTTGTCACAGGTTTTCACATACTATACATATTTCTGCAATATACACACACATGTTGGTGACACATTGTAAACATATTCTGAAATAAACATTTATTTTACAATATAGTTATAATATACACAAATGTGTTCCCTACATATAGGCAATATTATCCATGTATACTTTCAATATTGCAAGGCAACATTAGTATATTGAATAAATGTTTAATACTTATTCAAAATAGATTATACAGGGTGTCCCAATAAAACTCCCATGCTGGATATCTTCTAGATGAATAGAGATATTTTAATTCTGTAGAAGTCAGTTTGTAGTACATAAAGAGTGCTTCAGTATTAAATATAAATCATTTTTAATACATATATGACACTGAGCAAGAAATATTTTGACGAGAGGAACTTTGAAATGTGGTTTGTGTAAAGGGAAATGCATTTCTAAGTAAATATTGTTTTTTAAAAAAATCCAACTGTTATTGAGATATTTGTATCCAAACGTTGCCATTTGCTCCTGTTAAATAATTATTTCCGAAACATTTCACTATTTAAGTGATTTTAAAAGAAAAGCATATTTAAGGCATTTTCATATAAATATAAATTTCAAAGTTTATGAAATACAGATTGTCTCCTTTAAAGACTAAAGAAATCTTTCAGAGATTACAACTATTCAATAGGAACAAATGGCAATATTTGGACACATCTCAAAAACGGCTAGATTTGCCTTTTTTCTTAAGAACAAAATCTACTTAGAAATGTATTTCCCTTCCACAGAAACCAGATTTTAAAGTTTCTCCCAAAGAAATAAGATTTATTTAGAGCCCAGCGCCATCTACATATTGATATATTCAAAAACCATTCATTTATATTCAAAACTGAAGCACTATTTATGTGCTACAAACTGGCTTTTACAGAATTAAAACGTCTCTATTTGTTTAGAAGATATCCGACCTAAGACTTTTTATTGGGACACCCTGTATACTAATGGTTGTTCTCATCTCCCACAGCATATCGTACACATACGTCTTGTAGATCTGCATCTATGCTGAAAAAATATTGTAAAGATATTTCGAAATATATATTTATTGCTTCTCACAATGTACATTGCATGGAAAATTTGTTTTTACCATTACTTTTCAGTTAAACTCGAGCATGTTTTATTGATCAAATTTTGTTGAATGGAGCACACAAATGCTAAATAAACCTACCAATTAAACTGCATTTGCCATAACAATACTTTACAAAGGCCCAAGAATATCATATGCAAAAAAAAATAATTTTACGTTAATAATAAGATCTGTTAGAAACCATTTTAAAATCACACATTTATCACTCTGAAAACTTCAGCTTTAATAGTCATATTTAACATGTTATTTACGAAAGTCTGATAATCATATTATGTTACCTTAAAGTTTTATCTAATTCAAATCATGTTTTAAATTGTTCAGAGCAAAAGATGACTTTAATCTATTAACTACTTTACATCGTCGTAACAATTATGTATCTTAAATTATAAAATAGGAAGAGTTATAATTAAAACAGTTGTGTTACTTTAAATATATTTTTATTTTTTGTTACAAAATGAATTGCAATAATAAATAACAATTGTACCAAGAATTTAAATCGACATTTTTTAAACAAAAAAAATGTGCTTTGCAACTTATGAACTGATCGATATTTTTTTAACAAAAAAATGTTGTTTGCAACTTATAAACTGTCATATTTTACTATAAAAATATTTTGCCAGTAAGTAAAAAATAGTAAAAACTGGAGGGCTTACATTTTCAAAACCAGTGTCCAGGTGTTGCCGATGGTGCTACTTGTAATTGCGAAACTCCACTTGGCATTCTTAACACATCACCTGTGATTGCTCCTATTGGCTGAATACTTTCTTTTGGCTTTTCCAATTTTTGGGAGAAGGTATTTTTTTCCTGAGTAGAGGAGGTGGGGATACACGAGCTAGTTCCAGCTATAAAAGAAAAAACAATTAATTATATTTGAATAGGTATTTTACTTTAAAAACTGTCCTTGGTGAAGTTAATAAATATAAACACATCTTACAGAAAAAATAAAAATAATCAAAAATACATTAAACAAATTGATATTATCATAAAACAAAATAGGTACCTATAGGTATTTTTTTGGAATTCGGAAATGTTTGTGTTTGTGATTTTAAATGCCTACCAGAGTTATTAGAAGAACAACATATTCTCTCTCAACTTCTAGTAAGAACAACATTTTCTTTCACTTTGGGAAGTCGACGGCTTCCAATACGTTCTTCGATATCACTATGTTCATCTGACAATAATAATCTTTTCGGAGGACTAATATGCTTTTTGTACACAGTCCCTTGATTTGTTTCTGTTCATGTACATCAGATGTGATTTCTGATCTTTTCCATTTACCTAATTGCAGTTTTTTATAATCCTCTGAAATAGATGTAACAAATGTAATAAATGTAACAACTCGTATGTTGTAATTAAAACCAATGGTTGTGATTTAAATAAACAAAAGCACCTTAATATTGAAATAGATCGAACCTACCTTCTTAAAAATAAGATTTAAACACCCCGTAAAGTGTCCAAGTTTCATGTGGTATTTCTCCTGTTTTTCAATGATTTGTCAAATTGGTTCCGTTTGAATAGTGACCACCAAACTTCCTTTACGCAGAGTGTTACCATTCCGAATTAGACTACCTCCGTTTCTTTTAAAAAAATTGGTGCCTACAAATGCCGTCATTATTATAACAACTAATAAATTATGCTAGGATTATAATATAGGTAAGTACAAAGGGATACATTAAACTTTAGTATCTGAATATAAAATATCTGCAAATAGCAAATGACAACAAAGGGGCCATCCTTAAAACTATGTGGTAGGTAGTTGTATTGTGTACAATTGTAAAATACTTACTGCAATGCAATTAATGTACCTACACATGGACTAATAATAATTAATAATCACGGGAAAACAAAACACAAACAAATTGAAATCGACATTTGACAGCCTGTGCCCTGTGGTGACGAGCATGCGCACTAATCTAAGGACGTGGCGCGCATTTAAAAAATTCGACAAGGGGACGATTGTAACGACATGGAAAGCGGAAATCTAATTATAACGATAAAATGTAATTAAATAATCATTTCTCAAGTTCGAACTACCTGCTTAAGAAATGCCAATAGTTATTAATTAATTAAATACAGTAGGAAAATTGAAAAAGGGATGAATAAGTTATCATTTTTATTATTCATTATTATTTAATATACGATCACAAGTCCAAAGTCTGGATTCAAAATTTAAATCATATTTCATATCTACAATTTTAACCAACGATTTATAATTTATAAAACGTATGCCAGTCACCACAGGGGATGATTATAAATGCACTTAAACCAAGCCTAGATAGAGAAATATCTATTTGTTTTTGTTATGAGGTAGATAGGTACTATACCGACACTGCACAAGGCAATATTTCAACATTATTGCCGTAGAATTAATATTTAACTTACCGTAATTTTTATGTAATATAGCCCAAATGCATGCAGCATTACGCTGTCAAAATCAATCAGAAACCGCATAATCTTGTTGGTACTTTGCAAAATGTAACATTGCTGTGCAATATTATACTAGGGATATATTGTTTCAAGTTTCGGTTGCAATGTTGCTAAAACTGCTTTATCGGTGGGTATACATAATTTACGTGTGCCAACGATTGGCTCAAAATGTTTACACCCCATTCTAAAATTTAATTTGTGTTTTATTGCATACACCTGTAGTGTACATGTGTTCAACTTTTGAATGTCATTTTTTGAATATTAAAAATACAAACATGAATTCCATGTTGCAGAATTGTTCCACTGGTCCATTATCAGGATATATATGATGATACACATATATTATCAATTAAATGTTTATGTGGTATTTATTAAAGATTTCAAAATTAATATAGCTTTTTGTATATGTCTACGGTATACGAAAATATCATGTTGTAAAAATATTCCATTTGTAAATTGTAAAGAGATTGAATTAAGTACGTAGCATAAATATTGCCTATTGTATATCTATATAATATTTGGCACATCAGTAAATTTTTGAGAAGATTCGTACAATATTCTCTGTATACCGCAGAATCAACATTATTTCATGTATATTATAGGTATATATAGAAATATCGTACAACGTACTGGCAATATCTTTCCTATATTGATATAAGTACGTCGCAAACTGTATATTACGGCTATATGTAAAAGAAGTTCTGAATATTGTTTGAATGTAGACAATGAGTTTTGAATGTTCATTTCATATCGCGTGCTATGTGGGTTTTGACTGATCTGCTATGTAAATAAACATATACATTAATTAATTTGTACATTTTTATTAAAATCCGAGGCTTGTATTAAAACGTTTCAACAATATCATAAACAATAACCCAGCAAAAATTAAAGTCGTTGGTTGATAACTAGCAACCTAAATTTAATCTAGAAATTTATTAATGCTTCCGTAATGTTTATATTTGTATAACTTTACAAAAATATGCTAAACAAGTGTACCTATTCCCCCTACTATTCAAAACTTATAATGCTTTTGCTTTATCAATTATCACCAATCCATAAATCAGGTTAGTTGGATAAGCAAATCATAATATCTATATATCATCCAATATCATACGTATTACATATCTAGGGCTGCATAGATTACCAAAGTAGAGAATTCACGATTCACCGTCTGTCGGCGCTTATTTGGTACAGCGAACAATTAACAATTTTTCCCATTTGGCGCATTATGAAAAGTCGTGATCACATCACGTTTTAAATTCATTGGTATAAGAGAATCATAGTAACAATTCACGCTGTGATTGAAAAATCGCGATATTGCCCAACACTAGTTAAGATATAATAAGTTTTGTCAACACTACCATACTACATATTGGTAATTGAAAGAATTTTAAGAGAAAAGCTGGTTGCTATTTTAAAAATGTAATTCGTTACTTTAACATAAACATCACATATAGTGTCCAACCCCCGAATCCAAAGCCTAAGCTGTCCGGAACAGGGTTGCATATTTGAAAAAACGCAGACAACATCCATTACCCACCAACATTGCCAGTGTCGGAGCTGGGGATCGATCCCAGTACACAATAGTCAGTCTGACCAAGCGCGCTTGCCACTAAGACGCTTAGCTGGCTGAGCTACTGCTAAATTGGTATTTTGTTCTACATATTTTTTTTCCTGCTACAATTTTTATTTGTTTTGCACATTGGTCTGTCAAACTCAACGTCAACGTGTAAAGATCTGTTAGTTGTTGCATTACCACCCAATCAGCACAAGGTTAACCGATGGATATTCTAAGGACGTAAAGCTTGGTTTATGACTATATCCCAAGGATGACCTAAAATTTGCATAGGATTTCCCTGGGATGTACAGGTGAGACAGTTCCAGATGTCCTGAGAACAACCTTCGGACACATTTGCATATATCCTTAGGATCTATCGGGGCAATATCTAGGATAACCCTACAATAACCGCTGGAAATAGTGTTCTACATGCACATCCCTTTTTTGTATATCCTGATGATATTCGATATTGTTCTTGATTTGATATCCTTAGGAAACAGTTAGATAAGTGTTTAAGGATATCCTTTCGATAACCTTAGTATATAGGATGTTTGTAAATTAATTCTAGAAATTTATACGGTTCTAGAGATAAATAAGAAAAAAAAACACCATATAAACATGAATTCAAGTATCCTAAGAGAATTACAACTACATGACAGAACTATTACGTAATCTCACAAAATAAATACTGATATAAAGTTAGAGGTGTTTCAGAATCTTATGAGCCGCGAAATGCGCAAACGCCAAAGTTCATTCTGCGTTATAAGTATTTTTTTGAAGACACTGGCGGCTGAATTGTTGTATACATTAACAAGAGTTCGAGATAAATTGTAAACAATAAATATAATAATTTTAAGAAGTGTAACTGAGTCGACAGGAGGGATTATGTCTGTGCGTATATGAAGGTCACAGCTCATGAGATTTTAAAACACCTCTAATAGATAATTAAATTGGCACAATATTAATAAACAAAAAAAAAAACACTACTCTAATTTTGTTGAAGTTGTGACACAAAAAGCAATATTGTTATCTGCATCCGACTCACACTGACGTAACCGATTGCTATTAGTTTAGCATACATATGAACTACACTGTGCTATAAAGTCACTACTAAGTTGATTCACACTATTGTATTGATTTCTAAAAACTGTCCAAAAAGTTAGTGCGTCTTCTGTAATTCTGTAAAGTTGTAAAAATTCGAGATACGTCAGTTCATGAGATATGAGACGATATTATTTTAATTTTACTAATATTTTACCTTTTATCATACACCGAGTCATACACGTGGATCTGGATGGTTTGCAGCCTTCGGTGTGACACTAACGATGAAGTAGTTTTCACGAACACCAAAAAATAGTATCCACAAACAACAAAATTCTTGAACACAACAGTCAAATACTCTACTCGACACGCGTTTTGCCAACTGGAGATGATTAAAACTAAGAGTTGTTTTTTTTTGGGTTTTAATCATCTCCAGATGATGCCAACATGGTTGGTGAAATGCGAGTCGAGTAGAGTATTCGAGTGCTGTGTTCAAGTGTTTTGGTGTTTGTAAAACTACTCCATCATCTTTTTATCATGCACTTTGTATTAATAATGTTTGGATAAAAAAATCACTTGAGCTTTATTTTAAAAATCTATTTATTTATACCTATATACGTGAGTATATCTATTGGTTCTCTTTGTCTGCATTTCCTTGGTCCACTTAATTTTCTTTGTTCCTTATATCTCCATTTTCCTTATCCCTTTCTCGTCTTTCTTTGGCGTGTCAGAGTCAATTTTTTATAGCAGCTTAATTTCCTTTGTTCCTTATATCTCCATTTTCCTTATCCCTTTCTAGTCTTTCTTTGGCGTGTCGGAGTCAATTTTTTATAGCAGCTTCCACAGTTTTTTCTGATGCCTTGACACAGTTTGGGTTTTTTTAAAACAGCTTCTAAAAAATATACAAATAACACAAATGAAAATCATTTACATTTAAAACAAAAAAAAAAACGTTTTTAAAATATAGTCAAAGCAAAAATTCCGAAGATACAAGTCACAACAGCAGTAATTTTTCTATACAAGGACATGAACATAATTTTGGCTCCGCATATTTTCACTATGACATATGCATAGTAAGAATTCCTGCCTCGATCATAAATGCTATTTCTAGATTAGTACACATTTGTAAACGACTTATAAAGATGCGCTTAATCTTCATAAATAATGATTATTCAGCGACACAAAAACAGAAGTAGTGTAATAATCTAGATAGGAAAGTCGTCATGGGAAAAACTCAATTATAAGTATAGTAATTAAATAACATTGCCTCTGTGACATGCATCATTAAAATTTCTGCTGAGGCTACAATTAGACAGCCAAAGTTAAATTAAAAAAAAAAAAAGGTAGCTATATCGGACAAAAACTTTTGACACATTTTAACGTATGGTTATTTTGGCCTTATGCAAATTGGTAGTAAGTTATTATATGTGTGACTATAGTAGAGGACTGAGGACACAGATGTAAAAACATTATTCTATACGACAAAAGGACATTATCACTTGTTTTCTGTGATGTAGTCAGAATTTCTGCCTCGACTATAACTAGTCTTTCACAATAATGTCATACCAGATTAGGATGTTATTATATAAATGAAATACTTCATGTATTTTCTCCATTCGTGGCTTAATGTATATAGAAATAATACACATAGTATAGAAAACTTGGGCTTTTCTATACCAAAATGTTTCAAATGCAAGAACGTGTTATAAGAAAAAGTGATTCAATCGCAAATAAAGAACCAAAGTGTCTGTATAAGAAATCATACTGTGTATTGTTCAGTGCAATTCGTTTTTTTTAAATATATTAGATACCTACCTACGTGATTTGCGTTTGTGGAAATATCATCACTAACAAGTAATGATATTTTGACAGAGTTGTTCTTGATACACCTATAGTATGTTGCTCTGTTTGTTTTACTAGTTTTACTACTGGTTTATTTTACCTGTTGTAGACATGTTCGAGGTTACCTTTTACAGCACATGCCACATGCAAAATAATTTACCGATTACCGGTCTCTATAGTGTCTCTACCACTACACTAGATCAAACAGCTAATACTCTGCTCTAGATTTATCTTAAATTATGTATATAATATAGCACAGTAAGCCTTACCTGCATTAAAAAATACACTTTACACATTAAAATGGTCTATCTTCAAACACAGAACACAGTCGAACTTTGAAAATTGAAAAATATGGCGATGTTCACAGCAGCTGATGTTCACGATGATAGGACAGAAACAGGGAATTTTCGTTTGTGTTTTTTGTGGTTTGCACTACTGTAACTCTCTCTCTCTCTCTCTCTGACTTATATTTTCTGCATTATTGACATATTTATTATCAGCGTAGTGTTATTCGGTTTCAGGAAATGATTAAAGAAATTGCATTGGATTTTCAACCAATGAGCATAAGCTATAATACATCACCTCCCCCAGGGCCAGATTTAAATTACAAAAGAGCTAATTTACTCCATGATTATTGTTGATTAATTATTTCATTACATTCGAAATTATCAATATGAATCTTAATGAGTATTTCATCGTTTTAAAAAGACAACCGTCTCCGGAAAAAAAATATAATAAAAATAATTTCCACAGAACATGTATATAGGTCATTCAAGGTCAAATTAGTTTTTTAAATGGAAACCCCTATTTTTTATTGCAAATTCGGATTGCCTGACCAAAATAGACTACTTTTGTTCAGAACATTTTGACTGAAATTATAATTTTTTTTAGTTCTCCGGCGAGGAAAAATCAAAATTTTTGAAATTTTCGATTTCTTATTCTAGAATAAAATGTGTGCCTAAATAAATATAGTTTAATGTTTTACCGTTTTTGTACAAATAAGTTTCTTAAAAAAAGTGGTAAAAATCCCATCCCATCATTGGATATCCGTGGGCAATCCGGACAGGATAACCCACGGATATCGATTCTATTACATCCGTAGGATATATGTATTTTGTACAACTATAGGATATTAACATCCCGTTAGGATATCCGTAGGCAATCAGTTGCGGATATCCATAATTGGATCTTTACAGGACATTAATATCCAGTCAGGTCAACCTTGGGATGACCTGGGGATATGTCCATGGGATAATCCCAAATCTGGGACAACGGGACTGTGATAGGATATCCTCAGGATATCGTGTGCTGTCTGGGCAGGATGTCTACTAATCTGAAAAACCTGGAATTGTCAGGAAATTTATTTTAGTCAGGGAAAACCTGGAAATATTAGGGAATTTTTTAAAATAAGCAGTATAACCTGGAATTTGTACATTCAGATAATTATTAATACAAACTATTGAATCAGTTAGAAATGTTTCGAAGATAAAGATTATGAACACTTCTTGATACAAATTTTATATAGCTATATGAATGCGCGAGCGCACTTCTCCAGTTATTATTTATTGCTAGTAGTTCCAGAGTTGATTGTCTATGGTAGTTCAGATAGCCTGGCCGCAATCAGCGCCGCCGCTGTGTGGTAATGTCTGCGGCTTTGCTTCTGCATAACTGATTATAGTTTACGATGAAAATATAATATATGAATAGTAGTATAGGCAAATTAGCCATATAGCGTAACAAAAATTAATAAAAGGATCATCTCCGGGATTTAAGTAGGTAATAACTTGGAGAATGAGAATGATGCATTCTTTGCACTTCCAAGTTCCGGGTAAATTCAAAAAAATTTGGAAAAACTTTTCGATTTTCGGTTTTTTTGTTCTGGCGGCCAAAATAATGAAAATAGAGAAAAAAGTTTTCAACAAAAGTTGTAGCTCGTCTCTTTTTCTAAAAATGGTCTTTACAAATTTTTATCTTACTTAGCCGTTTAGAAGATAAATCGAATTTTCCACTTATAGTTTTGAGCCGCTTGAGAATTCTCCGGGAGTTTCGTACGACCAGGTTCATCGATTGATAATTCTTACTATTCAGAGTCCCTAAAAAAATGAAAATAACATAAAATGTAGAGAAAAGTCTCAGCTTTAATGTGGAACTAATCACAAAATTCTTACAAAATTTTATCATAGAGAAATGTGTTAGAAGATGGCTTAGTAATTTTTGTACAGCTGAACCACAGATTTATTCATATCTTTGCCGGGGGTCGTTAGAATGATAATTTATTTTGCGAATATATTATTATTCTTATATAATGATATATTAATCCAATTACATTTTATTACAATCCCCTTTGTTGGAAAAATATGCCTTGCGATCTAAGTAGAGGGTATTTCTCATTGATTAGTCACCTCCAAATTTTTGAGTTTAATCCGCTATATCTTAATTAATTGATAAGAGCACAGTCTTAATTTCTGGATTATAAGTACAATAAGACATTCTTTTGAATGACTTTAGAATTTTTTAAATGCGTGAAGTACTTTTTGAATTTGTCTACATTATTCATACATGTTCAGAAAATGCACAATTAAATACAGTAAAACTTATTTAATACATTGGGTTGATTCTGCGGTTGGTTCCTTGTGAAACATTCTTCAATAATTTAAATATACAGGAAAATTATGCTTTTTAATGTTTCAAAAAGTTTTATTAAAACTCTACACGTGTTTCGGCTTATTAGGCCTTTATCAAGAGTACAAGATAATACTAAATTTAAAATGTGTTCCTTACTTATTTATACCTAATGGAAGGTATAAATTATTCAAAGCTTTTAATCTATTTATTACATGCAACTAGTTATATGATTCCTATCCTATGTAAATATACTACAAATAAGTTCTTAATGTTAAATTATTTTTTCTAGAATATTATGACCCATAAATAATGTCTGATCATTAGTTACATTTTTATGCTTTTTGACAGCTTTCATGATCTCAAATTGTTCTAGTAAATCTAACTTCTTTCCTTTATTTTCTGTATGGAGTAATTCGACTTCATTAAAATTAACAAAATGATTATTTTCTATGCAGTGTGTTGACATACCGGTGCTATGTATAC
This sequence comes from Stenurella melanura, assembly GCA_963583905.1. Taxonomy (NCBI): domain Eukaryota; kingdom Metazoa; phylum Arthropoda; class Insecta; order Coleoptera; family Cerambycidae; genus Stenurella; species Stenurella melanura. Next base: position 61,359,133 of record OY757318.1, on the reverse strand, counting down.
CATTCGTTATTGATTTTTTATGTTCAGCGAGACGGTTTTTTAATTTACGACCGTATTGTTATTTGTTTCTTAACATTCTTCAATGAGATTTTCACGAAATATAGACTAAAGTGAGGGAATCGAATTCATGCAGTGAAGAAGCACCCATTGTTACGGGAGAAATAGGGAGGATGCATGAAACTCAAAGATATGAATAAATCAACTTTATAAAGTTTACTAAGCCATCTTCTAATACTTTTTCTCTATGATAAAAATTTGTATGAATTCTGTGATTAGTTCCACATTAAAGCAGATCCACATCATTTTTTTAGCGGCTCTGAATAGTAAGAATTATCGATCGATGTGTCTGGTCTTACGAAACTCCCGGAGAATTCTCATTTTACGCGCATTTCTGAGCGGCTCAAAACTATAAGTGGAAAACTGGATTTATCTCCTAAACGGCTTAAGTAGGACAAAAATTTGTAAAGGCCTTTTTTGTAGAGAAAGAGACAAGCTACAACTTTTGTTTAAAACTTTTTTCTCTATTTTCATTATTTTTCCCGGAACTTGGAAGTGCAAAGAATGCATCATTTCATTCTACAGGTTAGTACCTATTAAAACCCCCGAGATGATCCTTTTATTAACTTTTGCGAGATTTTTACAATATTTTGCCTTCATTGCCTGTACTATTGGTTGGGACTGAATGTCCATAAATCAATTATATTTTTAATTTAAAATATCTGTAATTTCTATTACTCTAATTGATCTTACTATCAATAGATGACCCTAGTAGATATTTTATTTGAATAAAAGATTATTGCTTTTTCTACTGAAAGTGTAAAATATAGTTGGTTTTTTGGTAGCTTTTTTTGTGTTGAGGAGAAAATCCTATATAGACAAGTAGTAGTAATATATAGTTAGACGTAACATATTGTTGTTACCACGAAAGTTAGTTAGTTACACATATAGTTAAACTGATTACTATTCTTTGGTGAATATTGTTAGGTATTGAACCCATTTTTCCCTCCTGTCCTCCCCTATACCTAACAATAGTGTTGTGCAGTTTTGAATGCAGTTAGTTGGTAAGTCAGTTTTTCTTTAGACTCACTACAGTCCAATTTTTTTATAGTTGTTTGGTATTAATTAATTTCTAATTTGAAAAATACTTAAAAATAGAAAATATCATACATTTTTTTTTGTTCCGTTCGAGTCGGATTTTAGTAGTCATATTTCAAATTAGATTTAACTGATATAGTTGTATTTAAACATTACATTCTCGAAATAGTTTTAGTAGTTTTTTTGTTCATTTTCCTCTAGTTAGTTAGTTTTTATAGTTTAGTTTTTTTTAATAGTAGTTTTCTTATATATAGTTTTTTCTCTTGACAACATATTTATTAGGTGGTAATGACAAATTAAGTTTATTTGTAGTAAATATTTTCGTAGTTAATCTATATTTCGATAGATACTAGTTGCCACTGAAAATGGCACCATCTAAAAAACAAAATCAGCTTGATATGCTTGTGTCGAAAAAGGAACAATATTTTATTAGGGTTCAGAAGTTATTTGATTTAGGTAAAAAGATTGATGATAAGGCAAATTTGACTAATTTTCGGATTAGATTCGAATCTCTAGAGGACACTAAAGTATCATTTTTGAAAGTTATAGATGATATAAATGAACTTAGTTATGAAATAGACAATAATTACACACCAAATTACCAGGCTTTAGACACATTTGACGAGTTATATTGTAACATTTTATCTATAGCCAAAAAAGCTCTTGAAAAACCAGAAATAAAAAATGGTGCTAGTAACGGTGAAAGTTCTGGCACATCTAAAAATATACCCAAGTTACCAAAACTAGAATTGCCGGGATTTTCAGGAAATACTAAAGAATGGCCAACATTTTATGAATGTTTTAAAAGTCTTGTCCATAATAATAAGGACTTGGATGAAGTAGATCGGGTAAATTATTTGGTTGGAAAATTAAGTGGAAAAGCTTTAGCTGTTTGCTCTGGGGTTCCACCTGTAGCTGAAAATTATAATATTATCTGGGAGGACTTAGTTGACAAATTTCAGGACAAGCGTTTATTAGCAAATACTTATTTAGATCAAATATTTGAACTGAAACCAGCCCAAACAGCTTCTGCTAATAATTTAAATAACTTCTTAGAAAAATTTGATACAGCCACAAGAGCTCTTAAAAAATTAGGAATTACTGATTTATTCGATTATACTTTAGCATATTTAGCTTTGAAAAAACTTGATCCCGAAACTAATCGCTTATTTGAAAATTGCCATAGAGACTCAGCCATACCGTCTTATCAGGAGATTATTGATTTTGTTAAAGAACAATCAAAAATATATTCACGCACTTGTCCTGTTAGTAAATCAGTTTCATATAATAGTAGTAATAAACCCAAATCTATACATAGTTTTGTTATTAATAATAATAATAACAATCAAACAAAATGTCCTATGTGTAATACTAATACACATTTAATTTCTAATTGTTATAAATTTTTAGATCTCTCTCCTAATGAACGCTATAAAATTGCGAAAAATAAAAATTTGTGTTTAAATTGCTTAGGCTTTCATAAAATTGTAGGATGTAAAAGTAAAGTTAATTGTAAATTTTGTCAACTTAGACATCATTCGTTGTTGCATTTTGGTAAATCGGCTCGCGGTAATTACTGCGATGCGCAGCCTGTATGTGAAATGGTCGCTGATAGCGTAGATAAGCCATCGAGTAGTGGGGTCGCCGCAAATCTTAATTCTAATAGCCAGGCGGCCGCGACATCGACTTCTAATAAATATTTAGATAATTCTAATAGAAATTCTACCTCATTAATGAACATTTGTTCTACTACTATTAAACCAACATTTAATTTTAATAAAACTGTGTTATTATCCACCGCTATTGTTAATATTTTAGATCAAAACGGTGAAATATATAAAGCTAGATTTTTGTTAGATTCTGCTAGTCAATCGCATTTTATTACAGTAAAATGTTGTCGGCGTTTGAGGTTACCCATTTCGAAAATGCATTCGACAGTTCGTGGCATAGGCGTAGCATCGTGTTTAACAAGGGGTCATGTTAATATAATTATTACCTCATGTTTTGACCCAATTAAACGATATCCATTAAATGCATTAGTAGTGGATACTATAGCCGAGAGGTTACCTTTTCCGGTTGTTCAAACAGATTCTCTTTCTTATATTAGTAATCTTCCATTAGCTGATAGCACTTTTCATCTCCCAGGGGAAATTGATGGAATTATAGGTGCGGATTTATTTCCACATTTACTAGGACAAACGCGTATAGTAGGACCTCCGAATTTACCTGTAGCTGTTGAAACTAGTTTAGGGTTTGTTTTAATGGGCACAGCCCCTGTTGTTTCAAACAAGTCAATTCAACAGAATTTTTGTACAATTGTAGATCCTCCACTTGAAAATTTAGTTAGTAAATTTTGGGAAATTGAGGAAATCCCACTTCAAAGTTTTCAAAATCCGGAAGATATAGAATGCGAGAATATTTTCAAATCTACTTATAAACGAGATCCTTCTGGTTGGTATAGTGTAGCATTACCTTTTAAAAATAGTTCATCTAATCTAGGAGATTCATATTCGGTTGCATTTAGAAGATTTATGTCATTAGAGAAAAAATTTCAGCATTTGGACGATTTTAAAATTCAATATTCTGAAGTTATAAATGATTACATAGTACAGGGGCATATGTCCAAAATTTCGAATGATTTGGTATCACCTTCATATTACATACCGCATCATGGTGTTTTTAAATTGGAAAGTTCAAGTACACCTCTAAGAGTAGTGTTTGACGCAAGTGCAAAAACAGATAGTTCATTTTCTTTAAATGATTTATTGTACACTGGGTCTAAATTACAATCCGACGTTTTGAGCATGTTTCTTAATTTTCGGTTGTGTGAAATAGCTTTCACCGCAGATATACGTCAAATGTATAGACAAATAGCGTTGTGTCCGGAACATAGACGTTTTCAACGTATATTATGGAGATTTTCTCCTAATGAGCCAATTTGTACTTATGAATTAAACACTGTTTCATTCGGAGTAAAATCATCACCCTTTTTAGCCTTGAGAACTATACGTCAGTTAGCTATAGATGAAGTCAAATCATATACATTAGCCTCAAAGGTAGTTTTTAGAGATATGTATATGGACGATCTCGTTTCTAGCATATCAAACATCGATCAGGCAAAATTATTGTATAAAGAATTAATTGATTTATTTAAGTCTGGTGGATTTGATTTGGTAAAATGGTCGGTTAACTCTAAGGAACTTTTAGAAGAAATACCGATTGAAAATCGTGCAGTTAATGTGGTTAATTTTGAAACCGACTATCTAAAGGTTTTGGGCCTACAGTGGCAACCTAATTTAGATATATTTACTTTTAAAATACATTCTAAGATTAGGGAATGTACCAAAAGAAATATTCTTTCTGTAGTAGCTCGCTTTTTCGATCCTTTAGGTTTAATAGCTCCGGTTACTTTAGTAGTTAAATTATTCATCAAACAATTATGGACTTATCGCTTAGGCTGGGATGAAACCCCTCCGAATAGTTTTGTAAAAAAGTGGATAGGTTTTAGAGATGAATTACCTCTTTTAAGTGAATTTAAAATTCCGCGTCATATAGGGGTCTTTGAAAATTCTAATGTTATATTAATCGGATTTGCAGATGCATGTGAAACTTCATACGGAGCTGTTGTTTATTTTCGAACCGTAACTAATGGTAGAATTGAAACTAACTTGATATGTGTAAAAACTAAGGTTTCACCTTTAAAAACTCTTTCAATACCTAGACTTGAACTCTGCGCCGCGCATTTGTTGTCTAAACTTGTACATTTTGTAGTAGAAACTTTTAAATCACGCTTGGAAATCAATAGAATTTTTGCTTCTCCACATAGATGGAAAACGTTTGTAGCAAATCGTGTATCAAAGATACAAGAATTAGTGCCCGCTAAAAGTTGGTTTCACATAATTGGAAAACACAATATTTCGGATTGTCTTTCTAGAGGATTAACACCCTCATGCTTTATGGCTACCAAAGAATGGACTATTGGACCTAGTTGGTTGAGGTCCGATGAGTATCATTGGCCTATTAGATCTTTTAGCGAGGAAACTGGTACTATATTGGAACAAAAATTAGTAACATTGTTGGCCACTAATAACGATTTTGTTCATCCCTTGATGTCTTTAGTAAATCACTGTTCATCTTGGTTGAAATTACTCCGTTGTACTGTTTATATTTTACGTTTTATTAAAAAATTGCCACGTCGAAAATATATTGCTGCTGCAGATTTAGAGACAGCAGAGTGCACTTTAATAAAAATTGTTCAAAATATTCATTTTGCTCGCGAAATTTCAATGATAGAAAATAAAGAAATATTATCCTCATCTTTACGTAAACTTAGGCCATTCATAAAAGATGGTATACTTAGAGTTGGCGGACGCCTAGTAAATTCACATTTAAATTTTGATAGTCAACACCCGATTTTACTTCCTAAAAGGGATAATTTAGTAGATTTATTGATAGATCATTATCATTGTTACAACCTTCATACAGGTCCTAATTTAGTTTTGTCACTATTACGACAGAGATTTTGGATTTTAGCAGCGCGTGGAGTAGTACGAAATCGAATACATAAATGTAATATTTGTTTTAAGGCCCGACCTCAACCACAATTTCCATTGATGGGAAATCTTCCGCCTTCTCGTGTTCAACAAGCTAAAGTTTTTTTGCACACTGGAGTAGATTTCGCCGGCCCAATTTATATTGTACTTAACCGTAGAAGGGGCGCACGATCTCAAAAGGCCTATATTTGTCTGTTTGTCTGTCTTTCCACTAAGGCAATACACTTAGAACTAGTTTCCGATTTGTCAACTGCTAATTTTTTACAAGCCTTCAAGCGCTTCTTATCGCGCAGGGGTCTTTGTTCGGTAATGTACTCCGACTGTGGATCGAATTTCATTGGCGCTAAAACTGTACTAGGTGAAATTTATCAATTAATCCAGTCAGAAGAATTTGTAGAAACTATCTCTACGGAACTAGGTAATAGAGGAATTGAATGGAAATTTAACCCACCGGCCACTCCACATTTTGGAGCTTTATGGGAAAGTAATGTAAAGTCGGTTAAAACACATTTATACAAAGTAGTAGGTAATCAGTTGTTGTCATATGAAGAAATGAACACATTGTTAATACAAATAGAAGCGTTACTTAATTCACGTCCGTTGTGTGTCTTAAGCTCTGACCCCGCTGAGCAATTAGCGCTTACCCCGGCACATTTCTTAACGCTTACCCCACTTCGTAGATTGCCTGCCTCTGATTTGACCAATGAAAAATTAAATCATTTAGATCGATATCAAATGATAGATCGTATGGTTCAGGATTACTGGAAACGATGGCATTTAGAATATTTGCATACACTACAGGTACGCGAACGCTGGAATACTCCTTCCAATCCAATTAAAATTGATACTATTGTTTTGATGCAACAGCCTAATACGCCACCACTACAGTGGCCTTTGGGTCGTATTGTAGAATTATTTCCTGGACGGGACGGTATGGTTAGAGTCGTCTCCGTGAAAACAAAAAATTGAATTTTTAAACGCCCAGTAGTCAAATTGTGTCCACTGCCTACCCAGTAATTATTCACTGATAAAATTTTTAAATACTTTAGTTTTAATTTAGCAGTTATAGTAATAAATATAGTATATATAGTAATTTGTAAGTATATTGCCTAATAGTTTAGGTGACGAATACAACTTTTGTTTTTTTTTTTTTTCCTGTTTCTGAAATATTCTTTCAGGGGCGGGGGAATGGTTGGGACTGAATGTCCATAAATCAATTATATTTTTAATTTAAAATATCTGTAATTTCTATTACTCTAATTGATCTTACTATCAATAGATGACCCTAGTAGATATTTTATTTGAATAAAAGATTATTGCTTTTTCTACTGAAAGTGTAAAATATAGTTGGTTTTTTGGTAGCTTTTTTTGTGTTGAGGAGAAAATCCTATATAGACAAGTAGTAGTAATATATAGTTAGACGTAACATATTGTTGTTACCACGAAAGTTAGTTAGTTACACATATAGTTAAACTGATTACTATTCTTTGGTGAATATTGTTAGGTATTGAACCCATTTTTCCCTCCTGTCCTCCCCTATACCTAACAATAGTGTTGTGCAGTTTTGAATGCAGTTAGTTGGTAAGTCAGTTTTTCTTTAGACTCACTACAGTCCAATTTTTTTATAGTTGTTTGGTATTAATTAATTTCTAATTTGAAAAATACTTAAAAATAGAAAATATCATACAACTATAGATAGATTTTTTATTTGTACTATTTCACTATTTCTATCTATTTTTTTGTTGTTAATTCTAATTAAAAAAGAGTAATAAAATGCAAGATTTTTTTCTGATTGTTTTGAGGTGAATACATACTTTCATATTTGTTCGAATGTAAGAAGTTAAAAACCTGGAATTTAGATAAAATAATGTCTGGAAAACCTGGAAAAGTCAAGGAATTTTAAAATTAAGATTTAGTAGACACCCTGATTCCATTTGAAACATGTGTTTTCTCTATAATAAAATTCATGGTGTTTTCATAAGTAATTGTTTAAATTTGCTTTGTTTTTGTTTACTATCGCCACCTTGATCATGAAATAGTCCTTTTTTTTTTTTTTTTCCTTCACCTTTGGATGTCTCCATTTATTTATTTATTTATTTATTTTATTTATTTATTATTATACGGCAGAGCCATTTTCATTTTACAATTCAATAAATAGGAACATAATTAAAATAGTATAGAATAATAATTAAAACAAGACAAATAAAATTTTTGTAAATACAATAAAATCAATATTATGCTACACCATGTCTTAGACAAGCTTTAATTACTTATACAAGATTTAACTTGGTTTTTAAATGTATATAGTGACGAGCCAAAGAGTTCTATATTTTTATGGAAAGAGTTTGCTGTGCGGAGTAATCTGCATATGGGCTCATTTTGACCATAATTTGTAACATGAAAAGGTATTTTAAAGAGTTCTGAATTTCTAGTTCTGCGGTCGTTTAAGTTGAAGCTGATCAACTGAAGTAACTCTGGACAGTTTATATTACAATTAATCAATTTATGCAAAAAGCATAAATCGAGTTGCACTCTTCTACACTCAAGTGATAGAAGGTTGAGTTCGTGTGAGATATCAATGTAGGAATATTCGCCTATTGGATGACCCATCTTGAATGCACATTGTCTAAGGAATCTAGATTGGACATTCTCAATGGATTGTTTATCGACAACATATGCTGGATTCCATATCACACAGCCATATTCTAGCAGACTCCTTATCAGAGAAGAGTAGAGCAATTTATATATGTCAATAGAAAAAAAGGTAGAGTCCCTATTGATGCAACCTAACACTTTCAGTGCTTGTGCTGTGATATTTGATATATGAGGTTTGAATGTCATCCTTGAATCGAATATTACACCAAGATCTTTTATGGAATTTACCCTGTTTAAAGTAGCATTATTTAGATGGTAGTCGAATATTACAGGATTATTGCCTCTTGTGAAAGAAATTTGATTGCACTTGGCAGGGTTAAGTTTTAATAGATTGATGTCACACCAACGAACTAAATTATTGAGATCACTTTGCAAAAGAGAGGCATCGTAAGAGTTGTCAACGATTCTAAACAGCTTCAAATCGTCAGCAAACATTAAATAATTACTGTTAATAAGTTCCTCGCTAATATCATTAACAAATAAGTTAAATAATAATGGACCAATATGCGATCCTTGAGGAACGCCGGAAGTAACTTTAATAGAAGATGATACGGCTCCTGAGCATCTGACAAACTGTGTTCGGTTATATAAATAACTATGAATCCATTCAAGCATGCAACCCTCAACACCCAATGCCTTGAGTTTGGCTATGAGTAATACGTGATCAACACGATCAAATGCCTTCGTGAAGTCAGTGTAAATTGAATCTACTTGTGATCGATGTTCAAAAGCATTGAGAATAAAATGTTCATAAAGAAGTAGATTAGTTGAGGTGCTCTTTTTACGCATAAAACCGTGCTGTTCATTGCTGATAATATGTGCAGTATCCCATGATATTTTAGTAGTAATCAAGCAATCAAGAAGCTTGGGTATCTCGGATTGAATGCAAATGGCTCGATAGTTCTTGATGTCATCTCTTGGACCAGATTTGTGAATTGGTGATAAAAAACTATTTTTCCAGAACTCAGGGAAAATGCCAGTGTGCAGTGACAAGTTATAGATTTTATGTAGTGGTATCGCTAATGTAAATATACATTTTTTTAGAACGTACAGTGGAATGCCATCAGGCCCAAATGATAATTTATAGGGTGCTTGGAGAACTCTATCTATTATTTCAGTTAAGGTAACTGTGTAATAGGTAATGTCCACATGATTTTGTAAGTGGTCATAATTAGGAATTTGAGTTACCTGCTTGATGCCATAAACTGAGGAGAAAAAAGATGCAAACAAATTAACAATATCATTAGTATTCTCAGCAGATGCATCATCGTAGTGCATAACTGTAGGTAGATTATACTGATTTCTTTTGTTTTTGAAGTAGGACCAGAAATGTTTAGGGTTGTTAACGAGATTGTTCTCGGTTCTGGCTATATAGCGATTAAAACAAATGTCTTTTAATCTAGAGCACTCTGCTCTTAAATGGCAAAAATTATGGTAGTGGTGGATATCACCAGTCGACTTAAACTGTTTATGTATTCTTTTTTTCTCACTAATGGTTTTTTTAAGTTCAGTGCTGAACCAGCGGGGATAGCTAGATGTCTTAAATTTTTTGACAGGAATGAACATGTGAAGACCATCGTAAAATATGTTGTAGAATTGTTCCACTGCTGTGTTTACATCAGATTTATTTAGAGTAACTTCCCAATCAATACTGGCTAGAAAATTATTTAATTCCAAGTAATTACCATTGCGAAAGTCAAAAAAGTACTCTTCATACTGGAGATAGTTCTCTAAGTTTAATTTTAAATCAAAAGTTACTGAAGTGTGGTGTGTACTATTCATTAGTAGGGGATCAATGGACTCATGCACATGTATGTCTCTAAAGCTTGAAAAAATGAGATCCAAGTAGATTCCTCTACTATTTGGTATGGTGTTTATTTGGTAAAGGTTGTAAATACTAAATCCATTTAGTAAAGTGATGGCATGGGAGTTAGCTGGACAATCTACATTCAAGCCCAAATCATCGTTACGCCAGATGGCATGAGGCAAATTATAGTCACCACAGATAATAAATTTGACATCAACTATATTGTTTGAGATATATTCAATAGCACTAACATGATCAATATATTTCATCTCATCAGATACTGGAGGAATATAAATTCCTCCAAATACAATTGTATTATTATTTACAACGATTTGAACAAATAGTTGTTCTGTGCTACTTGTAGGTATGCTTAATAATTTTGCAGATAAATCTTTTTTGACAGCTATAAGGATACCTCCACCACGAGCCATACCTGATCGAATAGGGTCACGATCAAGCCTAAAAACATCGTAACTAACTAAACCCAGCTCACTATCACTATAATCATCATTTAACCAAGTTTCAGTAATAATAATGACACTGTATATCGAACACAAAGCAGAATGTTGAAAGTTTACAATTTTAGTTCTAAGACCACCAGCGTTATGATAAAAAACAGAAATGGAGCTGCTTTTTTTTAGTTTTTTGGGTTATTCACAATTCGAGGAATTCCTTTTGTATACTTAATGAACACATCTTCACCTTTATTTCTTCTGTTTATGAGTTCTTCTTTAATTTTTTTCATGTTGTTCATCTGGAGAGTTGTCATGTCGACATCGATATAAACCTTCCTCTGTTTGTTAATATTTCTTTTACCCCTGATAACGAGAGAGGCCTCCTCTGAAGATTGATATATTACTTTCAGTGGACGAGCGCCATTTTTGTTCTTTTTACCCACACGTAAGACTTTAACTATATTTAGATCTTCTTTGGTTACTTCTTTGCTTATTTCTTTTATTTGTAGTATATCACTTTGTGTATTTGCACTTTCTGGTAAATTGTAAAACATGACATTATTTGCCTTTCTCTGACGCTCAAGAATTTCATTTATTATTACTTCTTCAGATGTACCACTATTACCTCCATTTTTCATGTCATTAATTACAGATTCCAGTTCATTTAATTTTTTTATAAGTTTAGGAATCATTTTTACACCAGTCTGGCAATCCTCACAATAAAACTTAAGGATTCGCTTACCTCTAAGGTCAAGTACCTTGAGTTCTGATGCAGTTAGATCAGAGCATTGTCTATGGACGGACTCTCCACATCCATCACATAATATGACTGGATCGTCATTCTTAACATCTAATTTTCATTTTATACAGATCATATTGTACCGAAATAAAAATTTTATGTTACACCACTGGCAGTAATTAATACTAGCCACGATGTTTTTATTTTACGCTATACTAGATATATAATAACTAATCTATATTTAAAATCTATAATTCCATAAACTAATCGACCTATAACCTAACACGAGAGGACCAGCTGGTGTTGCAAGACTCAAGGGTTATTGGACAGGGACACACACTTCACGTCAAGGTGCCCTTCATGACGCCTTTGTTTAACACGTAACACACACGGGGCAACGGTAAGGGGGTGATATAAAAAACAGTGGATAAGAACAGAGGAACTCATCTAATCCTATATTTTGACACGACATAACCTAATAAACTCCCAAAATATACATTTAAAATTTTCATTTGTGGTTACTATGTATAGCAGCGAGGTACTATCCAATGGTAGCGGAATACAGTTCTCCAACATTTTTTTTTTTCAAGAAGTTTACACCAATTGCGTTAAAATTGCAATCAAATAGCCAGTGGTTGATGTCGCCAATATTTCCGTTGCAGTCGCAGATAGGACTATCAAGGATTTTCATCTTGAACAGCATGGATTTAAAAGCTCCGTGACCAAATAGGCAACGAATGTATGTTATAAACATTTGCCTGTTGTACGGGAATGAAATGAAAGATGGTTTAGAAGGTAGGCGGCTATATAAATAAATAAATAAATAATCTTTATTAATAGCAAAATGCTAACAAAGTGGCAATAAATATTTGTTTACCTATAAACTAGTTTAAAAATCATAAGTTGTTAAATTACCTAAGTTACCTATTTATTACTTAATTAAATATTTACATTCAGTCTTATATGTTTTTTACAATTTACTTTAAATTTGTTAACACTACTACAATTTTTTATATGCAATGGCAAATCATTATATTGTTTCAACCCCTTATGATATAAATTATTCTGACTATATGTGTTATTTACAGTTCCAATATAAAAATTTTCTCTTGATCGTGTGTTATGTTTATGTATATCTTTAACAAGAGTACAGTAATCATATAAATGTTGTGGTAGCTTACCATGCAACAATTTATATATAAATGTCATAGTATTAAGCATAATTGTTTGCCTTACACTAAAAAAATTAACAGTATCTAGCATCAGTTTTATTCCTGTGTATTTGTTACAACCCAAGATAACACGTAGAATTTGATTTTGTTTTTTTTGCAGTACGTTTATTTCTGAATTATTCAGTAAAAACAAAATTGTTGAGCAAAAATTTAAATGCGGTGGGATTATTGTTTTATATATTGTTGTTTTAGACCATATCGAGAGATCCTTACCGATTCTTCCTAATAAGTTGGCTTTTCTTGCAATTTTGTTAGTAATGTATGTAGCATGATTTGAAAATGATAAATTGTCATCTATTATTACTCCCAAATATTTGATTTCGCTAACTTGTTCTATTTTACTATTTCCTATCATTACATTTTGATGATGTGTTGTATTTGCTATATTGTATTTACTTTTTATTATCATTAATTTAGTCTTGTCTAAGTTTAATTTTAAACTATTATTGTTTAGCCAAAGTTCAAGATTTTTTAATTCATTGTTCAATATATCAATTATCATATTAACATTATCACCTATAACATATACCAGAGTATCATCTGCAAAAAGTTGAATTTTACATTTTTTAAAAACTTTCACTATGTCATTTATATATACTACAAATAAGTTCGGACCTAGGACCGTTCCTTGTGGTACCCCATATGTAGTTTGCCTTGGTGAAGAAATACATCCATTAAATTTTGTCACTTGAGTCCGGTTATTCAAATAGTCTTCCATCCATTGGATTACAACTGGTCCAAAACCATACTTTACTAATTTTTTAATCAGTAATTGCCTATTAATTGTCTCAAATGCTCGACGGAAGTCTAAAAACACAACACCAATAATTAATTTTTGCGACAATAGTGGGTGTTTTGCCTTGTGTGGATCCATTCTTCCTCCCATTTTGTCCTCATATCCATTTTGGCACTGGATATCAGGTCATAATATGGTAAATACTCGATTTTGGGACCTTTGGTAGTTCTAGCTATTAAATCTGCTGTTTCGTTACCAACTATACCAGAGTGTCCTTTTACCCAAATAAAGACAACTTCCTTGTTTAGACTTTTCAACTTTATAACTTTTTCCAAAATATCTGTTATTATTTTATATTTCATAATGTGCTTGTTTGGGTTTGAAATTGCACCTAAGACGGATTGTGAGTCGGACATGATGAGGATAGTTATAAAGTAGTTGTGATTGTCGATTGCCCAGTCGAGACCTTTACTGATAGCCATACACTCTGCCGTAAATATTGAACAATTTTCATTTAGCCGATATCCAAAGGATATTCCACTGGTCATAATAAAAAAACCACAACCCACGTAATTTTTGGACTTGGATCCATCAGTATACAATTGATTAGGGTTAGGGAATTTGGATGTGATTTCTCGGATTATTTGCGTATTATTTGTGGTGTGCTCATATTTGGGAAAAATAACTTTCACTTTGAGGTGTGAAATGTCATAGGCCGCCTGAAAGAATGGCAGGGTCTCCTCTTCATATATAGAACTATGGTTTGGGATGCTTGAAAATACTTCGGCCAGGATAGGGTTTTTTTTATTTTGCCAGTACGACATTGTTAAACTGTAAGAAGTAAGGGTAGCTAGTTTTATGCAGATCTTGTTGTTGGAAATGTTTAAGTTTTTCAGTACAAATTTGTGGGCCAAATATTTCCTTCTAAGATGAAGTGGAAGCTCATTACATTCCGCCAATAGAGCACATGTTGGGGTAGATTTAAAGGCTCCGAATACCAGTCTTAATGCTTTATATTGTAATCTGTCCAGTTTAACGAGCCTAGAATGTGTAGCAGAATCATAAAAAATACTACCATAGTCTAGTATGGATCTGACATAGGATCTGTAGAAAAGGAGAGCGATTTTGGGATCAGCACCCCAAGTTCGTTTACAAGTTATTCTTAAGATATTAAGACTTTTTTCCGCCTTAGTTAAGCATTCGCATATATGTGCATTCCAATTTAATTTGGTGTCTAAACTAACCCCCAAATATTTGTAATATGGCAAGACCGGTATTTTAACATTTGCCAAGCATAGGTTAGATACATTGGGTAGTCTGTGTCTAGTGTATATTACGACAGCCGATTTGTTAGGAGATATGTCAAAACCTAGGTCAGAAAGGAAATTCTTGGAACAAAACATTGCATAATTTAGATCTACGATACCTTGGGCATAACTTTTATTTGTTCCATACATACAAAAATCGTCCGCATATTGTAAAACACTGATTCGGTTATCCATAATTCTATGAAAATCTTGGGTATATATGTTAAATAGCAGCGGACTAAGAACAGATCCCTGGGGTAGTCCAGTATCCACCATTCGAGGTCCTAACAGCATGCCATTATTGGCTCTAACAAAAACTTTCCGATTAAAAAATAAATTTGTAATGTTTGTTGCAATGTTCACCGGGATCTTAAGGGTTAATAATTTTTCGTGCAACATATGGAGAATAACATGATCGTAGGCGGCTGATATGTCGAGGAAAAGTGCCATCAAGTAGTCATTTTTTGAAAAATTTAATTGTATATCTGTCACCAGTTGTGAAATGCACGCGGTTGTACCTTTTCCTCTTCGGAACCCATATTGACACTCTGGAATTAATTTGTGTTTCTCCAGCCACCATTCGAGTCGGTGTTTAATAATCCTTTCTAGAGTTTTTAGAACGCATGACATAAGGGAAATGGGTCTAAAGGAATCCCCATCGTTTGATTTGGGTATTGGTATTACTAAAGAATTTTTGAGAAAATCACAGTTATGGCCCTTTATTAGGATATTGTTGAAAATTTCACATAGGAATAGTTTCGCACTGGGTGGAAGATGTTTGATCATGGTGTAGTTAATGCCATCTAGGCCGGGAGCAGTATTGAAAGTATTTTTGATGTTGGATTCGAGTTCATCTACATTAATTTCAATATTAAAAAAATGTGATTCTACATTAGCCACTGTATGTGGTGCCATGGACACGGTATCAGGAGCCAGTTTGTTAAGGAACTTCTCCATAGAATCTGGATCATTAAATCGATTTTTATTATGGGTTGCCTGAATTTTATTCACCCTTTTCCAAATTTCAGATGTGTTTGATTGCCTTGTTAGTTTGGAGCAGTAGTTTTTCCAGCTATCTCGAGCTTTGTTTTTAAATTCCCGTTTACATAAGGCATCTAGACGTTTATATTCAATAAAATTGGCATTAGTCATATTTCTTCTATAATTTTTAAGGGCATTTTTCCGTTGAAGTGAAAGGTTTGTACATGAATTGTCCCACCAAGGTGGTGGTTTGGGTTTATGGGGCACAAAGGGATTTTTTTTCTTACATGCAATATTGGCTGCATCGGTTATGGCCGTAACTAAATAATTAATCATGTCATTGGTAGAATGAAGATCCGGGATTACAATAAAACGTTGATCGATAAGAGTTTCGAACATATCCCAGTTAACTTCTTCTGTGGACCATTTGGATAAAGGATATACCATAGTTGGATTTATTAGCTGATTGGGGAGAGTAACTTTTATTGGGTAATGATCGGATCCGTAAGTGTCAGTGAGCACCTCCCAAGTCAACGTGTTGGTCAAATCGGAAGATATGATAGTAATATCCACCACAGAATTAATTATGTTGGGAGATGTCAGCCTAGTAGCCAGGCCATTATTAGCAATTGCCAGATGGGAAAAATGATCAAGGGCTTCAACAAGAATGTTACCAGCTTCATTATTTATAGAGGAACCCCAGAGGCCATGGTGAGAATTAAAGTCCCCACCAATAACACATCGTTTATGAGTTATTTGACTAAATAGATTAATATAGTCTGTAACGGTGGCTTTTATGTTAGGGGGGCGATATATAGAAATAAGAGATATGTTTTTTTTTTCGATTATAATATTAATCCCACACACTTCTATTTTATTGTTAAAATTGTTATTGAATTGTATAACTTTATAGGGAATCTTTTGGGAGATAAGGATGGCAACGCCACCTTTCCCATTCTGCCTGTCCTTTCTGATAATGTTATAGCCTTTGAAATTAATATTATAGCTTGGCTTATACCAAGTTTCACTAATTAGGCCAATATCAAATTTTTCTTCGACTATTAACTGTTTTAATGAAATGTTGTTGGAGAATGCCGATCTGGCATTCCACTGTAATATTTTTAATCGTGGGAAGTTGAATGTTAATTAAATATGTTATTAACAATTTCATTTAAAGAAGATTCCAGATTTAAATTGTCGATAGAAAATGCGGAAGTTGACGGGATTATTTTACTAATTGTTTCCATTAGAAACTTTACTATACTGGAACAGAGTTTGTTTTTCAACGAATCTAGGTCTACATTCTGTGAATTTTCATCATTAGTTATATATTTAGCACTATTGAAAACTGGACCGCCGCAAAAAGGAGTACTATACTCTCTTTGAATCGGCTGAAAATGGGGTGTTGTGTCCTGAGTTTTTCTCTTTTTGGGAGGGTTAGTGGATTGCGGTTGACTGTTTGTTACTGGTTTAGAGAAGCTACTGAATTTAGAATTGGTGTGTTGAGCAAGTGGAGGAAATTCCACATTACAATCAATCAAGGGGGCAAAGCGATTTCTTTTAACGATACTAGTATATGCTGGATTGTCAATTATGCTTTCCGCTTCTTTGAAAGATAGGTTATGAACTGCCATTGCTTCCTTACTTTTTTTTTGTTTAATAAATTCTGGGCACTCCTTATGGGTGGATTGATGACTATTATTTTTACAGTAAATACAGAATGGGTTACATTCTACACATGCTTTCTCACTATCAGCACCACATATTTTACATCTTTTTTTACCCTTGCATTGGGAAAACGTATGCCCAAGTCTCAAGCAATTATGACATTGCATAACCGGTTGCACATATACGTCAACTGTACACCTAACCTTATTTATGTATATAAATTGTGGAATTTTCAAACCTGAAAAAGTAACTATGATCATCTGTCGTGGAATGCGTTTAACCTCATCTCCCTCTGAAACGATTCTATGTAACCGTTGGACCTTTTTTATAGGGATATCCGATTTAATAATATTAAGTAGTGTTTCTTCTGAGAGATATGTATCTACAGATCGTACAATTCCTTTCTTCTCAGTAAGATAATTGGGGATATAAGCAATAAGATCATTGTTGTCAAAAAAAGAATCCTCTACTAATTTATTTGCTGCATTTCCGGAATCTAATACGACTTTTATTCTATTTCTGCCTACGCCACTGATCTCGGTAATATGTTTTTCATATTCTGAAAGTTCACTTAGTTTTTCACCCAATTTCATAGGATGTAAACGACCTAAATTTAGAGATTTGTGTTCTACAAATATAAAATAAGGACCTTTATCCGTGTTCTTAAATTTATTATTTATATTAATAGCTCTTGTTGGCTTTTTATCCGCTATATTAATTTCTGATGCGTTCATACTTTTTGTAGGCAAAAACGTTTGACCTTGTTCATTATTTCTTTGAGTGTTAGTTAAATTACCATTAGAAAATTCATTGTTACATTTATTTTGGTTAGCAATATTCAAAATGGGGTTTTCTACGAAAACTACATCTTCCATGTGTATATTTCTATGTATCTGCGAAGGAGGGTTCCCTCCTGGGTCTATATTACCCGGTAGCGGCATCGCCGCGCCGGCCGTTCCAGCAGGTGTGTGTACGCTTGCTACATGCAATACACGAAATAAATAATAAAAAAAACGTACTTACAGATAGTAGCGGGTGCAGAAAAAATTCGCACTGATATACTTATCTGTTATAAATAATAATTAGCAAGAATTTGATATAATGAGTAAGTTATAATCGCCTCAAACACAACTTAACACGGAAGTATTCTGCAATCACACTGTCCGCGAAAGGTATACGAACGCGACTGATGAAATAGTCCATAATGTATGATTTAGTCCGATGAAAACTGACCAAGTTCAAATGACTATCTATTCTGTAAGCTCTTATATGGGGAGTCCCAGAAATGATTAAAAACATATATTTTTTAATGCAATACTTTTTAAAAAACAAAAAAAAAAACTAAAAGATAACATTTTGAAATTCATTATACTTTTATTTCAAATATATATGCTGCTATTAGAAAGTTTTTTCTATATGACCTCTTCCGAGAAGGCGAACTTTCATTATATTGTTCTTTAGCTTGACAAATTACTAAGAATTGACAGTTTGTACTGCATGTACATTCCCCATATTTAAAGTATACAATTTTTCCAGTCGTTACTAAGAAACAAGCAAAGAGTCTCATTGAAGCAGGAGCAGACGCTCTTAGAATAGGAATGGGAAGTGGCAGCATTTGCATTACTCAAGAAGTAATGGCTGTAGGACGACCTCAAGCAACAGCTGTGTATAAAGTTAGTGAATATGCTCAACAATTTGATGTGCCTGTCATTGCTGATGGTGGAATACAATCCATTGGACACATTGTTAAGGCTTTGTCTTTAGGTGCTTCTACAGGTAAGTCAGCAACATTTTATTTGGTTAGTTTTAGTGTTGGGCGATTTCGTGATTTTTCAATCACAACGTGAATCGTTACTGTGATTTTCTGATATAAGTGAATTTAAAACGTGATGTGATCACGACTTTTCATAAATTCCTAAATAAGTGCCGACAGATGGTGAATAGTCAGTTCACTACTTTGGTAATCTGAGCAGCTCTAGATATGTGTAATACTTATAATATTGTGTTATATACAGGGCCATCAAGAAAACATCAGGACTCAGAGGTACTAACATATGGCCTCACCAATCTTTGAACTTATCTCAATACAAAATTCGGAAAGCGGGGGGTGATATTCCTTAAAATTATTTATCTACACCGATGAAAATTTTCGGGGAGGGGGCTCATACTTATAGTCCTATTTTACCATTACTTCATGATCTATTAACAATCAGTCCAACTATTTCTCCCTTTCAACAAATATTTGTCGAAAATTTTGATACCTCATCCATACGATTTTCAGCAAATAACACTTTTAAGGCAAACAAGCATTATAAAATACTCTTCATCAATCTACTTCGCGTCACTGTCTCTAATCGCCAATCAATGTAAGTAAAACATAAAGATACAGTAAAAAAACGCGTACCTACCTAATGATATTATTTATATCGTAAAAAGTATATTTATATATAGAATGTCGTGATCACCAAGCTTTTCTACCAACTTTAATAATAGTCGTTGCCTATGATTTTTTAATATCAGTGATTAAATCACAGTTCGTGATATATCGCCCATCGCTAGTCAATTTAAGCTGTAAACATTACCAGCTGACGTCCTAGTGACTGTCAGAAAAGTATACAAAAAATCGACAAAAAATTCTTTGACGTATTTTCCTAAGTTTAAGAGACAACCGCCAAAGGCATAAAGTGCATCGTGGTGCATTTACATGAATATCTATATATTACAAAAAATTATTTGCAAAATTATACAATCTTGCATATAAATGTATATGTGAAACATAAAATCTGTTCATAAAATTTTAACATTTTCCTACATATACGCCCTGGAATACTTAACCCACATTAAAAATATTATTAAGACTGGCGTCTAATGAACTTTTGCCCATTCTGAAACCAAACTGGGAACTGTTGAACAGTCTATTGTAAGAAAACTTAATTCTTGTAGCAATAATTTTTTATACTATTTTATCCAATGTGGCTAGTACTATATGTCAATAATAAAATATTAATATTTATAATGTATGCAAACGCTTAGAACAAATCAGTACTTTTTATATGCTATGTTTTATCTGTTATCTGTTATTTACTTGTTTTTTACTATGTCCATTTTTCATTTAATAAAGTCAGTCTTAAATGAAATCTTGTAGTTATTACACTATATAGACCCATAGGGGCCTATAATTTGTAGTGTTTTCTATATCACCTGATTTAGAATTAGGTACTACTTTGGCTATTTTTATTTTATCTGGAAAAATATCAGTCTTTTGTATCAAATTTACTGACATTGTTGTGGGGGCCATTGGTAAAATGAGATTTCCCCATATATATAGCTTAATTATACTGTACCCTTAAAATTTTGTTTTAGAGATTTTACAATATTCCTTACCTCTACTTCTGAGGTGGTATAATATAATTCATATTGAGAGTATCACACAGTATCCAGCACAACAAAGACCAGTAGACAAAGCAGTTTCAGGGATCTCTTTTACCGATCAGAGGATTTAGTTAATAACAGCAATTAATTGAATGTTTTTGTATACAATTATAAAAAATACTCTTAACCCAGGGTAATAAGCCTGAAATTTTAAGAATTCCTTCTGTGTTCTGTTCTTTGAACCCTCAGGATCATTCGTCACCACTAACATCTTTACAGAAGGACAAAATGGGGGAGTTATGGGGGTTACTAGTCCCAAAAATTAAGCCCTGAAAAAATAACTAATGAAAATTTCTGCCTGAAAATCTCTGCTTTAGGGTTTTCGAGGTCGCTGATCACGAATCTGAGGTCCAATTGGGGAAATTCAAAATGGCGGACCGGCAATCGGGCCATTTTCCGGAAAAAATGAAAATGGATATTTTGGCCTTAAAAATGTATATTCAGGCGTTGTCGAGGTTGCTCATTACGAATCCGAGCTCTAATTTGGTGAATTCAAAATGGCGAACCAGAAGCAATCAATTTCTTAGGAAAAATTCTAGTTTATTTCATTTTTGGGCTGAAAATGAGTACCTACTCGGGGGGTTTTTGAGGTCGCTAACGAATTCGTTGTCCAATTAGGGGAAATTCAAAAGGGCGAACCGTAAGAAGAGCCAGATTCTCAGGAGTCTTTCCTCTTTTTGTGATTTTGAAGAAAAATATGAGTTTTTGAGATTGACTACTTCCGGCCCGCCATTTCGAATTTCCCCTAATTGGACATCGTATTCGTTATCAGGAACCACAAAAACCCGAGTTCCCACTTACAGCCCAAATACGAAAAAAGTACGAGTTTTCCCTGTACTTCATGTCCGCCATTTTTAATTTTCTCATTCTAAATTGGACCTCGGATTCGTGATCAGCGACCTGAAAAACCTTTTAGTACTCATTTTCAGTCCAAAAATGAAAAAATACGAGTTTTTCCTGAGAAATAGACTACTTCTGGTCCGCCATTTTGAATTTACTAAATTAGACCACGGATTCGTAATCAGCGACCTGGAAAATGACAAATGGCCCCAGGGTTCCTACCAAACTGGAAAACCTGGAAAAGTCAGGGAATTTAGGATAGTTCAAAAAATGTCAGGGAATTTCATTAAATTCTAATAAAGTCATGGAATTGGCTGTGTTATCTGAAAAAGTCAGGGAATTTACATTTAGTCTTACGTTATACATTGAAGAAAAAAGATTAAATTCAGAATGATCCAAAAAAATGTTAAATATAAATTTAACAGATTTAGAAATTTAAATAAAATTGATATAGGATTTGCAACTCGTAAGTTGTAAATTTGCAGGTTCAAAGAAAATGTATTTTATAGAGAATTAGGACTTTTCTAATAGCGTGTATCTCGAAAAATTTTTCCAGATCTAATTTAAAATATGATATCGTTAATGGGAATTCATGTTTAAACCCTTCATTAATATGTAATTATCCAAAAGAGCTGAACAAAGAATCAATTTAACATTAGAAGTACTTTATGAAAAAAGAATTATTAATTTTGATGTAGCTGATAAATGTGAAATGCAGTTTAATAGATATATTATTGAATTTATAAATAATTTTAAAACTGGACCAATTATTTACAAAATTATTAAGTAAACATGAACATTACCAGCATTTTTATAGGATTATAAAAATTATATTGATTTTTCACATGGAAATGCCTCGGTGGAAAGTGAATTTTCAATAAATAAGGAAGTACTTGTAGAGAACTTACATGAAAACTCACTTGTTGCTCAAAGAATTGTATATGATAGTCTGTTACATAGAGGAGGGGCTGAAAATATAGACATTGATAATAAACCAATAAGTTATTGCTGTTCTGCAAATACAAATTATAAGATTGCTTTAGTAAAAAAGAAAAAAGATAAAAGAACTACTTTGGAATTAAAAGAAAGTTAATAGCAGAGAAAAAAATGTTGGAGGAAAAAAGACAAAAAGAACAACACTCTATATTAGAAACCGAAATGTTTGAGAAAGATATACAAGACTTAACTGCAAAGATATATAACTAATAGTGCAGTAAAAAAAGACCAAAAATACTATGAGATATGCATAGTTTTGAAACAGAAATTTTATGATTTTATACCTTCTGGGGTATCACCAGGAGTATATATCTGAGTTTTGAACTTCCAAAGCCTATTGCGTGAAGCAGAACAACCAGAAGAAACATACGCTCGAACTGGGGCAATAACACCCCGCCCAGAATTAGAGGAAGCAACGCACATAAACATGTACCAAATATCACAAAGAACAGAGGAAGCCAACAGTCAAGAATTACAACACGATGACATCATCCTGGCGACATGGAATGTCAGAGGCTGCATAACGAGAGAGAAAAGAGAAAAAATCAATGAGGCTCTTATGATGGAACACATACACGTTGCATGCATACAAGAGACACACATGATAGACGGAACTGCAGTTACTCAAAACTACAAATGGCATCTAAGTGGAGGGGACAAAGAAAAAACCAGCAGAGGAGTCGCATGGGCAATAAGACGGAACACCCCTATCCAGATAAAGACAAGAAAAGTAAACGAAAACATAACCATGGCAGACTTACAAATTGGAAAGGAAAACATATGCATATTAGGAGTATGTGCCCTCCGACAAACGGGCAGGACGAGTATTCAGACAGATCACCCAAGAGACTAGAAGAAATAGGAATAGAAAAATGAACATAATAATACTAGGAGACTTCAACGCGCATATAGGAAAGGACGACCAAACACATGAAGACAAGAATATCATAGGAAAAACCTTACTTCACACATGGACAAACGATAATGGAAGCTCGCTAAAAAACTTGGCACATCTGTTCGATCTAACAGTTAGAAACACATGGAGCAAGAACCTAACCTGCCTTAATACCTGGACTAAAGGAAACATCAACTCTCAAATAGACCATATCCTAGTGGATAGAAAAATAAGGGACAGGGTCAAAAACATTAAGGCAAAACAAGCAACAAACGTCAAAACAGATCACAAAATATTATATGGAACACTAGTAATAAAGAAACAAGAAGCAAAAAAAAGATACAACGAAACATCAAATGACACATGGAACATCTCACTGCTACAGAACGAAGAAATAAAAAAGAAATACCAGGAGGAGATAGAAAAACAGTTAACAGGAAAAGAACTAAATTGGTCAACAATGGGTTTAAAAATGAAAATAGCGGCGAGGAAAACGTTGAAAAGGAACAAATCCCCTATGAGCCCAACAAGAAAAGATATGAAAAGAAATTACGAAAAACTAAAGAAAATAAAGGCCACAGGAAAACAATATACACCAAACATAGACAAAAAGATAATAGAAGCGGGGAAAGAAAAAAGAGACGCAGAGAGGAGGCACGAACAGAAAAAATGCAGGGAATTCTTCGAAAACATAGAATCCACTCCAGCAGGACAGAGATTAAACCAAACTTGTAGACAGCTTAAAACATACAGGAGAAACAACAATACGCAGCCAAGAAAATACATACCACTGCAGCATTGGGTCAGGAAACTAGAAGAAGGAAACGCGGAGAGAAGTCAAATAGAACCAATACAAGAAATGGACCACTGGCCACTGGGAAAGCCAACGTCAAAAGACGAACTACTAGAAATAATGGCCGCTAAAAGAAACACGGCCCCGGGAATAGATAAAATAAATAACGAACTAGTATACTATGGACCGGACAACATAAAACAGCTAAAACGTGGACGATTACAGAAGAATAACATTCTGCAGTGTAGGGTACAAATACTACGCACAATTCCTCCTCAGAGAAATGGAAAAATACATCGGCGAACTACCAGATTATCAAACGGGATTTATCAAGGGTAGATCAACAGACGACCATATGTACACCACCAGACGGATCCTGGAAGAAAAGTGGAAAGAAGGAACAAAACTATATATGTTATATTAAAAAATAGCAGTACGACACTGAGTTATAAGTAAGCTCTCAGTAGTATCAAATTACATATGTTGATAACGACTTCTCTTGGTAATTGCTTATCTCACATATCATATTTCACACATTGTTTTGTATCCGTTCTCATAGTTTACGCCAAATTGCACATTTGCATTTCCTTTGTTCTCCGTCTAGCTGACACTGCTTTCCTAATGTTATAAATACGAGCATCAGACGCTTTTGTACTCAGTATTATACTCACATTCACATTAAACTTTTAAACTTACAATTGTACAATTTATTCAGAGTCATCGATGACTCCAAATTAATTAAATAAATATTTTTTAAAAGTCAAATCCAAAGAATCTAATATAACAGTGGCGCAGTCGTACCGGATCTAGTGAAACGCACAAGTTCGGGAGCCTAACTTCTGGTAAACGTGTCCGAGAGGAACAAGGAGTTCATCTGCAGAAGGTGCCTAACCCACGGAAAAGAGCCAGAAGAACATGGAGACCTTCCTAGCTGTGACGGTGGATCCCAATCCTTTAACTAGAGAAAGAACCTACCAATGGAAATATTAATGTAAGTCATTTTAAGAATCATCTCGTTTTATTTTATTATTTTTCATAATTATTTTATAAAAGTGCTATATACACTCAGCGAACAAAATACAGTTCTATTATCGAATAATTATTCCTTATCAAAATAAACGCAACAAGTTCAGTTTAATTTTAATTAATATAGGAAACGTATTATACTGCTAATACGTCTACGTGTATTATACAGTTAATACACAAACTGCCTAAATAATTTTTTATTAAAACTAATTTCCTTTTCTAAAAAGGTAATTTAAAAAAAAAAAATAATTTCAAGTTAACATTTAATTAACTTTTTTTTTGTAATCTCTAAATAAAAGCAACAATGCCAGAAACATCGCAAACTACACAAACAGTACAAAGTGCAAGGATAGAGCAAATTGAGCCTTACAAGCTCTCTGAAATTTTCTCTGTCATACCGGAATTCGATGGCAATGCCATTAATTTACAAACTTTTTTAAATTCTTGCATTTATGCACAAGGCATGGCAATCAATGATCAAAAAATTTTACTAACGCTTCATATAAAAAATAAATTGCGTGGCAGAGCTGCCGAATTAATAAATTCTCGCAACCCCGATACATGAGCAGAGATAAGAGTCTTGCTCGAAACTCATTTCGGAGACTCTCGCGACTTAACATCTTTAATCCAAGACTTACAGCGCATTCACCAAATGCCAGGTGAATCTGCATTAACTTTTGCTGCGCGTCTACAGACGCATAATGCAAAAATGCATGCGGCTATCCAGAAACAACGCCTATCCGGCGAACAAAAACAATCTCAATCAGATTTGATAGAAACTATGACCCTGAACACTTTGTTGACGGGTTTAGAGTCAAAACTAGGACAAATAATACGTGCTGGAAACCCAACAAGTATGTTACAGGCAATAAATACGATTAGAAGAGAATTACAACTCTCTTATTTTGAATCCCAAAAATATTCCAAAAATAATAATAATAATGCTAGAAATCCAGTGCCTCCTCAACAAAAAAGGCCGACCCCAAATTTTCAACAAAAATTTTGTACATTTTGTAAACGTAATGGGCATATAATAAATGAATGTCGCACAAGACAACAACAGCAATTTTTGCCACCAACTTCGCAAAATGTCCAAAGACCAAACTTCCAAGGTAATTCAAGTTTTCAAAATCTTGCACAACAAACTAGAACATTTCCACAAAATAGTCAAGCTAATCAAGCACAACAAAATAGGCCCCTTAGCAATTAGACCGAATCCTAATTTTATTCAACAAAGGCCATCAGCGATACAACCAAATCCAAATTTTAACCGTTTCAATCAACAAAAGACTCATCATTTAAATTATGAACCTTATGATGACCAATATAATTTTAACCAGTATGAAGATTATTCTGCTGAATACCAAAATGTAAATGAAATGTACGATAATTTTAATCTGGGAGATAGTCAAAATTTCCCTGAAAATACAACTAATTTGCCAGAACTATACGAGAATTATACTGCTAATTCTCAGATGCCACAAGAGAATTATACTGCTAATTCTCACTTGCCGCAGGAGGATTATACTGCTAATCCTCAGGATTTTTGCAAAAGTCCGGAGTATCTCACGGATACTCCAACAGCGAATTGCGAATTGGACCAAATTTCCCACCAAATTCAAAATATGAACCTCAACGACAATTTCGACCCGTTTCTGAACTTCCCAGAACAGAAGTTCATGTAGAAACACTTTCACATGCCTTATTGACTGTAAATTCAAATAATCTTTATTATATCAAAGACATCACAAATAAATTTAAAATTCTTATAGATTCTGGCGCAGGAATTTCGATTTTTAAACCAAAAACGGCAGAAAATTACAAAAGAAGATTTTCTGAAAATATTATTATACAAGGCATAACTGAACAAAAAATTAACATTAACGAATCTGTTCTTATACCATTTACCGACAATAATCCACACAAGGTTTACATTCATAATTTGGATATAGAATTTGACGGACTATTAGGCGCAGACTTTTTAGAACACTACGAATGTATGGTAGATATTAAAAATAAGCGACTAATTACGAATTTCAAAACCGTACCGATATTTAAAGCTACGGGTGACGAAAAAACACAAAATTTACCTTTGCAACCAACTACAAACTCAAATCAAATTCAGAATCAAATTCCATGTAACGTGAAAAATCAAAATTTAATTTCAATTGAACCACGCATGGAAAAAATATTTAAATTAAAATGTAATTTACGAAATACCGAGGCTATACTGTTAGCCCAGGAAAATGAAAAAGTCCGCTTACCAAACGCTATTGTGAAAATCGACGACAACGGAGAATTTTTAACATCTATTATAAACGCTAACGCAATTCCCAAAACAATCGATTTCTCGAACCTTAAACTTGAACCAGTTCAAAAATTTAGATCAATTTTTAATTTAAACTCTCAAAATCCGGACAGTCCTCAACATACAGACAGAAATTTCGAAATTAGAAATCAACTACGATTAGAACATTTGAACGAAGAAGAAGCCGAGTTAATAACAGAGCTTTGTCTAAATTTTTCTGATATATTTTATTTAGAAGGCGACAATTTAAGTTTTACTAGCGAGATTAAACATTCCATTGATACGAACGATTCTAAACCGGTTTTTACAAAATCTTATCGCTATCCTCATATTTACAAAGAGGAAGTTAAAACTCAGGTCTCTAAAATGCTAGACCAAGGTATAATCAGACCATCAATTTCACCCTGGTCATCCCCGGTTTGGGTTGTACCTAAAAAACTTGACGCCTCCGGTAAACAAAAATGGCGAGTTGTAGTAGACTACAGAAAACTTAACGAACTGACTATTGACGACAAATATCCGCTTCCAAATATTTCGGACCTTCTTGATCAATTAGGCAAGTGCCAATATTTAACCACGTTAGATCTTGCCTCCGGATTCCATCAAATAGAAATGGACGCGAAAGATATTCAAAAAACTGCTTTCACAGTAGAAAACGGTCATTTTGAATTTGTACGAATGCCATTTGGACTGAAAAATGCTCCATCAACATTTCAAAGAGTGATGGACAACATTTTGTTAGGTATCAAAAATGAACGGTGTCTCGTCTACATGGATGACTATTATTTATTCGCCTACCATTCATGACCACATTTCGCGATTAACGGAAGTATTTAAACGTTTACAAAAAGCCAATCTCAAAATTCAACCGGACAAATGCGAATTTTTACGCAAGGAAGTTGCATATTTAGGCCATCTTATTACTAAGGACGGTGTAAAACCAAATCCCGCTAAAGTCGACGCGATTCTAAATTTTCCTCAACCAAGAAACCCTAAGGAAATAAAATCATTCCTAGGCTTAGCTGGATATTACCGACGTTTTATCCCTAACTTTTCAAAGATATCTAAACCTTTAACAAAATTATTACAAAAAGACATACTTTTTGACTGACAATGATTGCTTAAACTCCTTCGAAAATTTGAAACGAGCGTTAACAACAACTCCGATTCTTATTTATCCAAATTTTGACGACGTTTTCATCCTAACTACTGATGCGCATTTGCCATTGGTTCCGTGCTTTCGCAAGGAAATATAGGCAAAGATTTACCAATAGCTTATGCATCTCGAACTTTATGCGCGGCGGAGACTAAGTATTCAACGATAGAGCGCGAGCTATTAGCTATAGTATGGTCAGTAAAACACTTTAGGCCATATCTATTCGGCAGAAAGTTCAAGTTAGTAACCGATCATCGACCACTTACCTGGCTATTTTCGATAAAAGACCCAGGAAGCAGACTTACACGTTGGCGACTTAAATTAGAAGAATACGACTATGAAATCATTTACAAACCAGGCAAAACCAATAAAAACGCGGACGCGCTATCGCGAGTTAAAATCAATCACTTTTCGGAATGTTCCAAATTTTACTCAAAAATTCTAGCCGCGAATGAGGACACTGAATCAGAAGATGACGAACGAAACAATGACGAAAACCCGAACAATAACAACAAAATCACTAAAGAACAAATCTCTCAAGAATTTGATATCTTTTGTAATTTGTATAAGACAAAATCCTTAATAGATTATTCTAAAATTCAAATTTCAAACAGACAACTTCTAGACAAGGAACACAAAAATATTATAACATTCTTTCAACAAAATAAATTAGAAGATTTGCATCACAAAATCATTGAGGACATGTTCGAAGAACACCCCGAATTTTATAATAACACTATTAACATTGTCTCAAGCAAATCGGTCAGGCATAGAAAATATTTTATTGTTCCTTTACCTTTTGATGTAGATTCAATAAACGAACATTTATTCATGGTATTGTACAAAAGACAAGACATTTTGGATCTTTATAAAACATACTATGTAGAAAATAATTTAGATCTTCCAATACTCGAAATGCTATCTTTTATTTTTGCAGAAAAAACTTGAAAATAGTTATCTGTCAAAATATTGTTAAAACCCCCGATGAAGACGAAATTCCAATTATTTTAGATCAAAATCATTCAGGTAAAAATAACTTACACCGTGGTATTAACAAAACTATTAGAAGGATTAGAGTAAAGTACAATTGGCGAGGCCTAACTAAAGACGTAGAAAACTTTATAAAAAATTGCGAGACATGCGAAAAAACTAAAGTCTGTCGTAAAAATCTTAGCAACCCTCTGGTAATTACCGAGACCCCAAAAACACCATTCGAAAGAATAAATGTTGATCTGTTCGAATTTCCCACGCGAAATTACGCTGTTACAATACGCGACGAATTAACAAAATTTACTCAAGCCTATGCTGTTCCGGATAAATCCGCGAAATCAGTTGTAAATACCTTATTGCTTTAATTTCAACACTACGGTACCCCGTTGAGAATTCATTGTGATTACGGCGGTGAATTTGACAATAAATTATTAAAAGACCTTTGTACGCTCTATGACATAAAACTGACATACTCTAGCGTAGGACATCCCCAATCCAACGGATCTCTCGAGCGATTTCACGCTACATTAGCCGAAATGATAAGAGTCCACAAAACTGAAAATCCGAATGAACATCCATTCACAATATTACCATATGCAATTATTTGCTATAACAATTCGGTTAACAAAACACACGGTTTCACTCCGTACGAACTCATTTTCGGACACACGTCTATTAGACCACCTGAAACTTTATACAACCAAAAGGAGCTAATAACGAAATACGTAAGAGATTTAAACAACAGAATATCTCATTATTATAAAATCGCCCGCAGTCGAACGCAATCTCAAAAGGAGAAAGCGAAAGTTCGCTTCGACAGAAATGTTCCAAAAAATCGACCTGAATACAAAGTTGGTGATAAAGTATATGTGAAAGATTCCCAAATTAAAAACAAACTTCAAAATAAATTTAACGGTCCTTTTAAAATCATAGAAATATTCCAAAATTCTGCTACCTTATTAAATCTTGAAACAAATCAAGAAACCAAAGTAAATTTCGATAGAATGAAACCATATACTGAAAATTAAATTTATTTTCAGGTTTATCCTGCTGTTCGGATCAGCACTCGCACAGTATAAAATAATACCAATAAACAACACTATTGGTGTATTTTACCACAAAGACACGGACATCGTTGTGACAAACGAAAAATGGACATTATTGGTACATAAAAATATATCATCCCTTAAACTAGCTTTCGACAAGAACCAACAAATTCTAGACATGATATTAAATACTCTCGACGGTGCTCATCAAAAAATGATCACGTTTAGAAGTGAAGTCAAAACAGACCTTAACCTTTTGACACAAATTTCCAAAACTATACAATCCAAATTTGATGAAGTATTTCTAGACACAAAAAGATATAAGCGCGGAATATTAAATGGTATCGGCACAATTTTCAAATCAATAACCGGAAATCTAGACGCCGAAGATGGCGAATATTACGCTAACTGTATTAATAAATTAAATAACGACCAACACCAATTAGAAAATTTAATAAAAAATCAAATTTCAGTTACAACATCAGTAATCAAAAATTTCAACTCAACTATTCAGAAATTGCAAATTGACGAGGAAACGTTTAACAAAGACATAAAAGAGATCGAACGTACAATCGATACCATGACGCGAAACATCGAAGCTGTAGAAATAAAGCTAAAATTCTTACACATTTGTGAACAATTAATGGCAAGCTATTTGTATCTTGAAGACAACTTGAATGACATTTTAAACTCAATAACATTTGCTAGATTAGGAATAATTCATTCGTCGATCATAACTCCCGATCACTTAGTAACAGCATTACAAGAAATTTCACAGAGTTTGCGAAGAAACAATTTGCCTCTTCCAATCAAATTATCGGCAGTTGCTCAATATTTAGATATTATTGAACTAAAAGCATTTCAAGTAGATTCCAACTTAATATTTGTTTTAAAGATACCACTTGTTGAACCTCAGAACTATAATACCTACCGTTTATACCCTATCCCCATATTTGATAACAGAACTGGTCTTCATCATATTTTATCTATTTCTCAAAAATTTATCGCGAGAGATGATGATTCTTTAATGTACATACCAATAACAAATCTAAAAGAATGCAAACCCCTCTACTTTGGAACCAAACTTTGCTCAAACTTGTTTGCATATCCTATTGATCAGAATGCCATATGTGAAGCTAGGATTCTGAAACAACCAATTAAACTTCCTGAAAATTGCCAAACCTCCTTCATTATTAGTCAAGGGTACAATGTTCAAGAACTCGAAGAGAACACGTGGCTCATAATAAATTCCGAACCTCTCCATATTACTATTAGCTGCCCGAAGAGAGAACCAGCAACGGAGCTGATTAATAAAAATTCAATCATCAAACTACAACCTGGGTGTTACGCCTTCGCAGGTATCACCAGAATACAAGCCAGTGCCAAGGACCTCTCCGAAATTAAAGACAATTCCCATCCTGTGCAAATCCCATTTGAATGTTGTAACCAGATGCCCGACAAAATTCAACTACCTAAATTAAAACCATTGAAACTCAATAATTTAAATATCGAAGATTTGGATATTGCCAAAAACAAATTGGAGCAATATTCTAAGGATCTGGACGATCTCATCAACGAACCTTTCGTGACCAAACATATGTCCTGGTTCACGTATTTCACCATCACCTTCATCATTTCTATAATTCTACTTTACGTGTTTTGTAAATGTAGAAGGAAGAGACGTCTACTGAAAATTGAACCCTCTACAGGCGATTCTCCTTCACCTCCTCCAGGACGAAGCAAGAAGTTCATGGAATTCCCAAGTTTAATCCCTCCAAGAAAGCGACCCGGTATCAAACCTCAAGAAGAAGATATCGAGTTATCATAGACTTTCCAGTGAACCACTACTTTTTTGTTTATTGACTTAAACTTTTATTGTTTCTATTTTATGCTTATTATTTTATTCACTCAATATTTTATTATTACCTTTGCATTATATTCATTTTTATTACTTTTATATTGTATTCAATAATCTTATTCAAAAGTTGTTGTATAACAATCAACTTTTTTATTAAGGGGGAAGTTGTTATATTAAAAAATAGCAGTACGACACTGAGTTATAAGTAAGCTCTCAGTAGTATCAAATTACATATGTTGATAACGACTTCTCTTGGTAATTGCTTATCTCACATATCATATTTCACACATTGTTTTGTATCCGTTCTCATAGTTTACGCCAAATTGCACATTTGCATTTCCTTTGTTCTCCGTCTAGCTGACACTGCTTTCCTAATGTTATAAATACGAGCATCAGACGCTTTTGTACTCAGTATTATACTCACATTCACATTAAACTTTTAAACTTACAATTGTACAATTTATTCAGAGTCATCGATGACTCCAAATTAATTAAATAAATATTTTTTTAAAAGTCAAATCCAAAGAATCAAATATAACATATATAGTCTCAATTGACCTCCAAAAGGCATTTGATACCATAACGCATGAGGCTATAGTCAACACTTTGCTCAACAGGGGAGTACCGCACTACTTAATAAACAGAATAATAAAAGCATGCCTACACGAAAACACTGCAATACAATGGTTTGGACAGACGACGGAATCAAAAATGAAGAATATAGGAGTCAAACAAGGATGTCCCCTATCCCCCCGACTATTCACCACAGTCCTGGACCAAGTGATAGAAAGCACAATAAAGGAGAATCAGAATTTCAATGGAAACGATGGAACGATAAAGCCCCCCATCGTACTTGCATACACCGACGATATACTCATCATCACCGAGGAAGAACAAGACATCGTTAAATTTCTAAGAAACATGACACCACATCTGGATTCCTCTGGAATGAAAATAAACTTCAAGAAGAGCCTTATAATGGTCCGAGACCCATTGACAAAAACAAGTCCAACAAGTGGGGAAGAATACAAAATAGGAGACTACACCCTGAGAACCACGAATAGAATGAAATACCTAGGAACATACCTAACGAATCAACTAAAAAGGAGGGAAACAGTAAGGGAAAGAATCAAAACAGCCTACAGAGTCACAAGAGCTCTACTACCCTTCATTGAGGACAACAAACCACCATGGTGCCTAACCAAAAAGATATACACGACCATCATAATGCCTACGATGATATATGGAGTCAAAAACGCAGCAACGACAAAGGCCAACAGAAGAAGCCTGAGAAGAGCTGAAAGGGACATTATCCAACTGCTAGCAAAAACAGGAAAACCACAAAAACGACTGAAAACGTCAACATTACTAGAGGGAAGAACAATAATCAAAAGATAGAATCATACGCAATGAAATACTGGGGACACGTCCAAAGACGGGACTCGACACACCTACTAAAGAAAGCGCTGCGAATGAACAGCAACAAACTGAAAATAGGGAGGCCATGCTACATATGGATAACAACAATCGAAAGGATTATGAATAAGCTAGGAAAGGATTATACACACTGGGAAAAGCTGGCACAACAAAAAATGGAATACAATATATATTTTTTATATTTTGAGTAGAAAACAAGTGCTTTAAAAGTTGGATTTTATACTGTGATAGTTTAATAGTTTAGTGTATCATTTTGTGACATTTAAAAACAATAAAATTGTGATTTGTGAACTAACCTTAAACATTTATAATTTGCAATTAATAATTCTATTCTATAGAAACTTATCAGTGAAATTATAAAAACTATATCCACAAAAACTTACCTACAAAAACCTTGATATCTAAAAATTCTACACAGGTCTGGACTTAATATATTTGTAACAAAATTAAAACTATGAATTCTTGCAAAATATGTAATAGGAATGATCAAACTGAACTTGCTACTTGTGACTTGTGTAATACTGTTATGTGTCAAAACTGCTCAAGACTGACTGCTACAGAGATAAAAGCTGTGAATTTAAGAAAGCGTCTAATGATTTATTGGTGCATAGACTGTAAACCTAATGTTGAAACTGACAAAAAGGCTATGACTACAGATGACAATACTTTAAATCTCATAGCTAGTATTGATGAAGGTTTAAAGTCTCTATCCTGTAAAATGGACAACTTAAAAGATACCAACATCGACATGATACAGATGCTAACTAATAAGAATAATTTAATTCCAGAATCTATTAGTAATAACAAGGGATTGATTGTTGAACCAACAAAAAATTTGCCAATCATTATGGATCCAAAATCGCCAAGAAAAATCATCGGAAATAACGAAGTTAATGTGCAAAAACATATTCCTCAGTTGCAGAAGAGAGTAATTGTGGGTACCAAAAAAGTAGAAAACTCAGCAATAAAGGCAGCAGCTACTGAAAAACAAGTATCTATATATGTTGGCAAATTGTCTGCCGATGTGTCTGAAAAAGACCTGGAATGCTATCTAAAATTTATCTTTGGCGATAAAGAAAACTTTGTCATAAAGAAACTTACTGTTGTCTCAGGTGATTACAATGCATTTCGTGTTGATGCACGGTTGGAATTACTAAATGAACTCTTAAATCCCAACACATGGGTTGAAAATGTAACCGTAAAGGAGTTTGAGTTCTATCGAAAAAAAAGACAAAGAGTCATCACAATCCGGACGTAATATTTTGGCCTCACCGGGACATAAAAGAGACCACATTCGACCCATATATGATGCTGCTTCCCAATTTAGAAGAAACCGCTCTCCTCAATATGGAAGAAATTACACACCTCAGCTTTCTAAAGAACTGCCATCACGACCTAACAGGTATGACTCGTCTAGAAGAAATCATAACTATTCTGGAAGAAGTAACAATTATCCTACCTCACATCGACCAAGTAATAGTTACTCCTCTCAGCACCATGAGAACTATTATGATGCCTATTCTCAACAGCAACAGAGACAATATCAGGAATCTAAAACACAATCTGGTAACAAATATTACTCCTTTCGAAGATCTAGGAACCTCGACGCGATCAGTAGATCTCCAAGACGAAGAGATTATTGAAACTAGCCAAGATAAGAACTCCTTTCAACTACGTACTAGTCCAAATAACATTAATAAAACCATTATCACCTTGGCCTTGTTGAATATTCAGTGTATTCGAAATAAAATGGATGATTTGCACATTTTATTGGAAAGCCTTGTGTATCCTGGCATAGTTTTAATAACGGAGCACTGGTTAAAATCAAACGAACCTATATATATTCCCAATTATTCAGTTTTATCAAAATATAGTAGAGTCAATTCCATTCACGGAGGTACATTAATTCTCATAAATAACACACTGCAAGATAGCCTTCCTTTTGTTAATTTTGAAAAGTACGATGATGCTTTAGAAGAAAAACAGTTTGAGTTTTCCATTATTTTCTGTAATGAACTTAATATATATGTAGTGTGTGTATATAGGTCTCCCTTATCGGATGTAAATTTATTCCTAGGTAAACTAGAATCACTTTTATTTAGGCTACCTGAAAAATCATCGATTATAGTAGGCGGGGACTTTAATATAGATTTTAGTAACAAAGAATCAAATGACACTCAAATGCTATTCAACATGCTAACTTCGATGAACCTTAACATGCACATTAATTCACATACCAGGATCTCCCAATATTCGGCCTCTACAATCGATTATTTTTGTAGCAATTTAAATAAGCAAAATATTTCATGTTCTGTGACATCAGCCGGCCTATCCGACCATGAAGCCGTATACTGTTCAGTAAAATTAGATACAAATAATTTTGGTCAAAAGTACAATACAATACGTTTATTCATGTTAATATACAGGTATAAGTATTTACATAAGTCAAAATATAAATAAAAGAAGAAAATTATTACAGTAAGTATACGACTATTTTAAAAAATAGATAAAATAATTTAGTTAAAACATAAAACATTAAAAGTTACTGTAGTTACAACATATTTAAAAAACAGCTATATCAGTTAGGTACAGTGTTTGATTTCCTCACAAATGTCCTCAACTGTAAAGAAGGCCTTACTGATGAAGAACATTTTAATTGTAGCTCTGAATTTATCCATGGGTAGCTCTCTGATTTTGGGGGGAAGAATATTAAAGAGTTTAACTCCAAAGTGCTTTATACCTGTTTGCCCTCTTGTTAATCGTGTGAAGATCGTTCTTAAATGATCGTTGTTCCGTGTCTCATGATTATGGACTTCTTTATTAGTTACGTATTGATTAATATGCTTTTTAATGTATGTTAAGCATTCCAAGGCATATATACAGGGAAATGTTAAAATTTTAAATGTTATAAAAAGATCCTGCGTTTCGCTTCTATAATCTACCCCAGCCATAGCCCTGACAGCTCTTCTTTGTAAACCAAAAATTCTGTGTCTGCAAGAGGAGTGACCCCATGCAATAATAGCATATGACATACCAGATTGGCATAGTGCAAAATATGCTGACCGAAGAACTCCTGTTGAGACAGTTTGCGATAACTGTCGAAGACAATATATATTTTTAGTGAGAGTAACGGCCAGATGCTCACCCTGAGTGTCCCATTGCTGTTTTGGGTCCAAGAATACTCCTAGAAACTTTACAGAAACAGGGTTATTATCTATACCACTCAGATCACGAAGGGAGGAAGTCATGACAATCGTTTTATCTGGGTTTAAGCGTAATCGATTATTTGCGAACCAGTTTTCTGCCCTTGACTGTGCCGATATACTTTTAGCTTTCAGAGAGTTTAGGTCAGTGTCTTTCAATATCAGTGTAGTGTCATCTGCATATAATAGACAGTTTACATCAGTGAGTCTTGAAGACAGGTCGTTAATGTACAATAAGAATAACAACGGGCCCAGGATAGAACCCTGGGGCACACCAACACTTACATTAAGTTCTTTAGAGTTAACTGAGCCTAAACGTACCGACTGAACACGATTAGAAAGATACGACTGCACAAGTTGGCGACTTGCCACACTGAAGTTGTATACAACTAGTTTGTCAATTAAAATGTTGTGGGTAACACAGTCAAAGGCTTTACTGAGGTCGCAGAATACTGCTGCTGAATAAAGACCTTGTTCAAAACAATCGATAGTGTGTTCTGTAAATTTCAGAATGGCATCTGTTGTGGAGAGCCGTTCCCTGAAACCAAATTGGTTGTTATTTAAAATATTGTTCCTCATTAAATACTCATCATCCGACCATGAAGCCGTATACTGTTCAGTAAAATTAGATACAAATAATTTTGGTCAAAAGTACAAATTTGGACGTTTGTTTAGCAGGACTAATTATAATAAATTTTCTCTATATTGCCTAGAGTTTGACTGGGAGGAACTTCTAAATGAAAATAATTCCTTTGATTGTTTTCATAAACTTCTATTACATGTATTTAACAAAGCTTTCCCCATTCAAAAAATTAAATTAAAAAGTAAGAAACCATGGATAACTAAAGGTATAAAAATGTCTGCAAAAAACTTGAGATCTCTTCACTACATACGAAAATACACAAATGAACAATTCTTTTCTGATTACTATACGAAATATAAAAATATTTACAGAAAAGTAATAAAAAAGGCAAAAGAAAATCATTATAAATTCAAAATTGAACAGGCGGATAACAAGCCAAGGGAGACTTGGGCAATCGTAAATGAGCTTAGAGGTAAAAGCCAAATGCGGGTTACATCCCCCTTAAATCCCAATGCATTAAACAACTATTACTGCTCGATTGCAGGTAGTCTCACGGAAAACATAATTCCTCCAAATGATCCACTGAGTTACATGAATGAAATGCATAACGGTAATACTTTATATTTGCACAATACAAATATAATTGAATTAAAAGAAACTATTAAGGAAATAAAAAATAAAAAATCTTCTGGTCTAGATGAAATATCTGTAAAAATACTGGAAAATCTACCAGACGCTGCTCTTCACGTATTAGTTTCGATAATTAACGAATCATTTGAATCGGGAATATTTCGACCTCTCTTAAAAACATCTATTGTGATTCCCCTTTACAAAGGTGGGGATTTAGAAGATCCATCTAATTTTCGTCCCATATCGTTAATACCCACATTGGCAAAAATTATTGAAAAGCTAGTAAAAAAGAGAGTTGTTGAATTTTTGTTTTCATGCAAGATATTAAGTAATCAGCAATTTGGGTTCCAAAAAAATAAAAATACTAACGATGCCATGTTTGCCTTTCTAAAGATGGTCTACACTGAAATCAATGGTGGAGAGTGTGCCGCGGCAGTATTCTGTGACTTGTCAAAAGCTTTTGATTGCGTCCAACATGATATATTGTTGCGAAAGCTCGAACACTATGGTTTCAGAGGCACTACCTTAAACTGGTTTCGGTCTTATTTGTCAAACCGCAGCCAAGTAGTTAAAAACTCATCATACTCCAACAAACTAAATATAACTCATGGCGTACCTCAAGGTTCTGTTCTTGGCCCAATTTTATTTTTGTTATATGTTAACGACTTGACTGAAATTGACATTAATGGAAAGTTTACCTTATTTGCTGATGACACCACAATATTGTGGCATAGTAAAGATGAGAATACCCTCTGGGAGCAAATGTGTTCTGATGTAAATAAAGTCAAAGATTGGTTTAACTCTAACTTGCTTTCTCTTAATGTCAACAAAACAAATATAATGACCTTCCGTTGTAATCTAATAGATATCCCACTCGGTAACCATATACTTGAAAATAAGTCGTGCTCAAAATTTCTTGGTTTAAATATCGACTGCAACTTAAAGTTTAAAGATCATGTTATTAACCTCAGTAATAAGGTAGCATCTGGTTGCTATGCAATTAGAGTCATTTCAAATGAGTTGGGCTTCATGACTGCGAAAACCGCATACTTTGCACTAATTGAATCACATTTGAGATACGGTATTTCGTTCTGGGGTGTAAGCAGTAATTATTTGATAAATAGGATTCTTGTAATTCAAAAGCGTGCTGTTCGTTATTTGTGTAAAGCAAGAATTCGTGATTCATGCAAACCACTTTTTTTGGCACATGGAATCCTTACAGTTATTTCCATTTTCATTCTGGAAACGGTATGTTTAATTCATAAACATAAAAGTAATATAAGTGAAAATTCTCCCCGTTATATTACTCGTCAAAACAATAATCTTACTATGCCAATTCCGAGTTCCTCCCTGGTCAAAGACTCTATTATTTACAATGGTTATAAGATGTATAATCACCTACCCAATGATGTTAAAGATATTAACTCGTATATTCATTTCAGGAAGGCAGTAAAAAGTAAACTTGTTGTAAAGCCTTATTATAATTTAAGAGAATTTTTTGAGGACACACTGTAATATGTTCAAAAGTGCACATTAATTTTGGTCTGTAAATTGTTGCTATTTGACTAGTTTTTGTATTGTTTTTTTATTGTTTTTACTCTTTCACATTTATATTTTTTACGTAGTTTATTTATATTTCTCTATTTTATATATCTGTTTATACAGCACTTTGTCAACAAGAAATGTTCTTCTGGACAATAAAGTATATTTGATTTGATTTGATTTGAATAAAGAAATATCAAGGATATACACACTGCCAGACTCCTA
This sequence comes from Stenurella melanura, assembly GCA_963583905.1. Lineage (NCBI taxonomy): Eukaryota > Metazoa > Arthropoda > Insecta > Coleoptera > Cerambycidae > Stenurella > Stenurella melanura. The sequence continues at coordinate 61,318,945 of OY757318.1, read as the reverse complement.
AACACCTACACGCTCCATCCTATACTCCTACCCCATGCGTCATGCGGCTCTCGCTGCTGACAACAAGCATGTCCAATGTCCAATCCAGCGTATGCAGCTGGTCCGGCGGTATAAAAAAGCACCGGGGGTTTGTTCCGGCACACGGTGGGATGATCGATGTGCGATCGGGCTGCGTGGTGGAACAAATCTCCATGCACCAGAATTGGCAGCAATGTCCACCTTACGCTGGCAAATCAATCAATCAATCAATCAACAGCGTTCCTTTAGATAAAGAGGTGAATATCTCCGGTTGTAGAGGTCCGATCGGGACAAACAAAAAAAACAAAAACCTTCACAATTAAAATTGCAACAAATCTGCATTGGTGTTGGGGTCATTTGAGTACGTACATAACATACAAATTAGAATAAATTGGCTAAAAAGCGTTTTTTTTTTTTCAGTTTAACGCCCAGGGACGTCAAGAGTTCTGATCGGCTTTAAACTTTCAGACAAGTATACCTTTTATTAAAAACAAAACATCTGGACGCCAGCTTCCCAATGACATTAAAAAAAAAAAATGAGATAATTTTGGCCACCTTTTTGGCATTTATTTATAAGCCAAATGAATATTTTTGGCCATTTCAGGTAGACGAAAATTAACTTTCTTTTTTTTTAATTAAAGTTCTCGCAATTCTTATTCTTTTCTGATAAAAATTTTTCAAAAATGTTTTCAAAATGGCCGAAAAAATCCATTTGTTGTAATTTCATAAATAAATGACAAAAAAGTGGCCAAAATTACTTTCACAGAATTTTTTTTAATCTCATCGAAAAGCTGATGTCCAGATCTACATTTTGAAATAAAGTGATCCATTTTGGACTTAATGGCTCAAAATGGCAGGCAATTCAAATTTCACATAACAAATTCATTTGTGTCCACAAGGTTCAATATTTGGATTCCAAAATTACACCGTGTTTTGTTTTCAACACAAGGTATATTTTCTGAAAGTTTGAAGACGATCGGAAGAACTCTTGACATCCCTTTGCATTAAAATGACCTAAAACCACGGTCTTCTTGGCATTTTAATTGCGAAGGTTTTTGGTTTTTTGTTTGTTCCGATCGAACCTCTAGAACCAGAGATATTCACCTTTTTACCTAAAAAAAACTGTTTAAAAAATTAAATTGTTTATTTTTATAAACAATTTAATTTTTTAAACAGTGTTTTTTTAGGTAAAAAGGTGAATATCTCTGGTTCTAAACACAATAGGCCTTGCAAGTTCAAAACTCAGATATATACTCCTGGTGATACTCCGGAAGGTATGAGATCATAAAATTGCTGTTACAATATACTATGCACATCAATGTCCTTTTTACTCCACTATAAGGAATAAAGTAGGCTAATATATTTTAATATTTTTGTATGGCAATATCACACAAAAATAATGATAATGTTTTTTTTATTGAGATATTTATTTATACATGTTCAAAATTTGATCAATATTACTTATGTGATTTTACTCATTAAATATATGTACAAAAATTTAGTCCTTATCGAAAATGAAGATGGGTTAATCATATAAAATTTTTCAAAATAAGCCTATCTTCTCCAACTACACCCCCTTAAGCGGGTATGCAAAAAACTTTATAATTTCTATCTGAAAATAACGTAATCGGAAAAAGACGAAATTCATCACATCGCGATTACCAAAGAAAAGGCATCTAACGAAATTATTTCATCCATCTGACACGTATACGAAGGAGCGATATTAACTACCCTTCTTATAATTTTGTAAATATCTTTATGTCCGCTATTTTTTCTACATGTTAAAAAAAGAACTAAACATTATAATTCATTTAGAAACTTTTTTACCTCTTGAAAAAATATCGTAAAATCGACCGTCTTTGAGAAAAAAGAACTAAATTACATCTGCCTAAGTGATCAGCCAAAAGCGACGAGCCCTTAGCCAAAACACTAAGTAGGCTGGTGTCAAATCATAATTTGGCAGCATTATGTACCGATATGATCATTTGGTGCTTATGATTTATTTTCAGGTAAAAATTAATAACCGTTCTTTTGCACGCCTCTTTAAGGTGTACAGCTGGACAGGAAAGGCTTATTTTCAAAAATTTTATATGAAGAACCCACCTTAATTTTCGATAAGGAATTAGTAGTTCAATTTTTTGCGCGTTATTACGGGACAATCTGTATATGTTAAAAAATTGAAATTAAAATAAACATATTTTCCTGATTAACGTCCTAGAAGTCATGTAATTGAATGTCATTTTGGTCATAGAAAACCGGGAAAGTCATGGAATTTCACTAATAATTTTTGGTGGGAACCCAGGACCCGATTTCCGGTCCGCTGTTTTGAATTTTCTAAATTGGACCTCAGATTCGTGATCAGCGACAGTGTCGGACTGGGGTGCTGGGCCACCGGGCAAATGCCCGATAATGCCCGGTAGGCCCCTCTAAAGACCCAAAATGTGGCCCCTCGATAGACCTAAAACGTGACCCCCTTGCCATATGTGATATTTGGACAATCCCAATCTCAAAGCGTCCAGTAAATCATTTTAATTTCGAAATTCGAAACTCGAAAGACGTGACAACATTAGGAAATAGATTGTTTATGTTTAGTAGCAATTTCAACCTGCTTGGACAAGCGAAGCGGTGGCGGTGGCGCGGCTTTTGATTGATATTTTTTTTATATTTACCCCTGCTCGCGGTATAAACATTAAACACTTCTGACCGAAGAAGAAGAACTATTTATCCAAGCACTGATTGCTGATATTGACTTTGTGGATTTTCATTAACGGCAGCGACAACTTCATTTATATTAATAGCATTTCTCACCGGTTTACTTCTGTTTCGCTTTAGTTTGGTAAAACAATCATATCTTTTACGATTATCAACTAATAATTTTATGGTTTTATGGTCAGGACAGCGTCTACCAGGAAACCGTTGCGAATACACTGTGCAAGCTTTTCTAGCATTACGTTTATATTCTCCATAAATCAATAAAAACTCTGTTTTTTCCAAAGTTGAAAATTGAACCATGTCGAATTGTTAGTAGATTGACGAGCGAATTAATGTTCAACAGAAAATAACTACTTTGATTTATTTTAATTTGACATATTTCATGGCTAACTTAGATAATGTGAAATATAACTAATAACAAAGCTATGGTTGATTTGTTAAATCTGAACAACTTAAAAGTCGAAAGAATAAAATAAAATAAATAAAAGTAAGGAAGTTCATGAAAATGAATCATGATTATAAAATTTATTTAAATATCTGTAGAGTCACTAGAAGAGCAACCAAATTTTATTAATAAGAAATGATTGTATGAAAACATGCACTTATTAACGATGGTTTTATCAAGTGATATCACAAAAGAGAAAAAAAAAAAAGTTTCATTTTATTTGTTGTTGCTGTGTTGTTACTTTAAATATTGTTTATTATATTCCTTTTACAAATAAGAATTAAAATTATTATTTACATTTACAATGTTTTGAGTTTGAATTTGAATTTTCAAATTTGTTTTAGGAGAATTCAATTTTGAGTCAAAGAGAGAGTTTTTAATTTTTTTCTCTAAAACGAAAGGGAATATCGAATGTGACGTAATAAAATAAATTGAAGCTAATTAAAACCTTTGTAAGAACATTAACATAGTTCATGTACAGGGTGAGGGAAACAATATTCAAGGAAATGTAAGTTTCATTTCATAATAATTTTTTAAATCACTCTGTATGCATATTTAAGGGCCTTAAAAATATCTGCAATTTATTGTGCGGAACATAGTCGTAGCTTAAAAAATAAAGAATTTACGAGTCTGGGAAGTGGCGGACCCTGTATATAGTCTTTTTCTAATTATTAATATAACTTTTTAATTTGTTATTAAAATTTTATAAAACTTCCTTAAGTAAGTGTGTTTTATAGTGCTTTATAAGTGTGCAAAAGATGGGTGCTGTCAGTGCAATAGTTTTTGCACGATCTTATTTGTTTGTCCCACCGAGGGAAAAAAATTGACAACTTTGACCTCCCGAGGTCTCGAGTTCGCAATTTTCAACTAAAATTGATTCACAAAACATTTTTGTAATATTCAAGACCTAACTAACCTTTTTGCAAAAACAAGCAACCAATTTTTGGAAAGCATGGCTATGAATTATTACCTTAAGGCTTGATTTTTGCTAATAAGCGAAAGGCATAATATTTTTATTTTTTTCAAGCTGAGTTCTTGCAAATTAGTATCTAGATTTACGTTTTTGTTACCCACTTTAAATTAATAATTCATATTTTTCATCTTGTTATTTATTATTGAATATATTTTATTTTCATCATGTTATGTACCTAACAGAAACTTATGTATGTATTTTTAAATAAATAAAAAAGAAATATCTACTTTTTCCCTTAGGGGATACCTAACTTAAAAAAAAGTACGTAGGGGATGGGTATGTAAAAATATATTAAAAAACTTGATATGTGGCCCTCAAATCAATTTACCCGGTAGGCCCTCCCATTCCGACGCTGATCAGCGACCTAGAAAAGCCCCGAGTATAGATTTCCAGGCCGAAATTTTGATTTTTAAAGTTTTTGTTTTTATTTCAAGGCTTAAAACTCCCTCATTTTGTCCATCCGCAAAGATGTTAGTGGTGACGAATGATCCTGAGAGTTCAAGGAACACAACGCAGAAGGCATTTTTAAAATCGGTGCTGCTTCATAACTTTTACACAATTTCCGTCTTATTTACTGGAGTGTAACGTTTATTTTTGAAGTTATTATAAAATATATTTTTTCTTAGTCATGATGGGTTCTCTGTTGGCTGGCACCTCGGAAGCTCCAGGAGAATATTTTTTTTCGGAGGGAGTCAGACTTAAGAAATACCGTGGAATGGGTAGTATAGAAGCTATGGATCGCAAAGATGCTATGGGATCGGCCATGAATAGATATTTCCATAAGTAAGTTATTCGTGTACATATGATTGCCATATACCATTGTGTACCTGCATAAAATAATATTTTGTTCTTAAGAGCAGTCACAACCCAATCTAATATATACTTCTGCTTCTTGGCACAAGTTGATTAAAACTAATTGTATTTTTTTACAGTGAAGTTGATAAACTAAAAGTAGCTCAAGGAGTAAGTGGAAGTATAGTGGACAAAGGATCAGTATTGCGATTTGTACCATATTTACAATGTGGCATTAAACATAGCTGTCAAGATATTGGAACAAAATCGCTAAGTCAGTTGAGGTAATGACAAAATCTGTAATGTAATTCTTGTGTTCACTCAATCTTATACAGGTCTAGATGACACCAACATATTTTTTACACCTATATACAATGTAGTATTATATCGATTTAAATTTATAAGGACTTAGACTCGATTGTTAAAATTAAAAGAAAAATGTAGACAACTGTATTGTAAATATAATGTAATGTATCTTCGTTCTAGAGAGATGATGTATGCTGGCGAATTACGCTTCGAACTACGATCTCATTCGGCTCAGATGGAAGGAAATGTGCACAGTTTATTTTCTTACGAAAAAAGATTATTCTAAAATAATGTGCATTCCAATATCATGCTCCCCTAATCATCCATTGCATCACTTGGGAAGGGAAGATGCCATTGTGTTGTTACAACCGTAATGAGAGCTATTTTGTGGACTGATAATCTAGTCCATGGAGGTAAAGAGGCTGTTTCATAAAAATCTTAAAGAAAATGTACCATTTTGATAGTATTAGAAGAAAACATAACTATTTTATAGAACTTATTTAACAACAAATCGATTATTATAGGATAGGTATCTGTTAACTAGGTTATGACAGACGACATTCCTGTCCTTGAGAAAACATGTTCAATACTTTGCAATATCATCTGGGAGGAAAGTGCCAAATTTGGGAGTGTATACTACACAAGTCTTATTAAAAAACTATGTTGTAATCCAATTGTTATTTGTTTTCAAATTACAGCGTCTTAAATGATTTAATAACAAATAATGACAAAAGTTTAATCTACAAAAAAATTTCGAATATATCTCCAAGGTATTTATAATGAAAAAAAAAAAAAAATTATACGCTGTATGGTCGGAGTACATCCCCAAACACATTGCAGAAAAATATCTAAAAATTTCAGAATTCTCACTCTTCCATCCCTGTACATTTATTTGTTGATCTTAAATACAAAGAAGCATGAACATTTATTAATTAGAAATAAGTCAGTACATACCCATGACACACGCAATAAAAATAATCTATATCTACCATTTTCGAGACTTTCTGTTAGACAAAATTCTCACATAT